>CAUYTI010144404.1:0-37473 GCA_963575145.1 Galago senegalensis | reverse complement strand
GTTTATTTTATTTTATTTTTTATTAAGTCATATATACAGAGATCATGAATACATTTATGCCTTTGTGGGATTCAATGTGTTGATTATTTGTACAAATTGGAGTGCTTACATCCTACTAATTAACATAGCTTTCACCTCATTTACTTAATCACAGTGTTAAGACATTTGTGTTTAATACTTGATAAATTTGACTTTATGGGTTCTATTTCCCTAGAGAATTATATACATGTAAGTATGTATAAAATCAGTGACATATACATATATATAAGGAAATTTATTGTAGAATAGGTGCTCAAGACATCATGTCGGTTGATGAGTTCCATAATCTGCTTCTCTAACCTGGAGACTTAGGAAAGCCAATGTTGACATTCAAAAGCCTGAGAGTCAGAGGACCAAGGATGCGGATTCCAGTCTGAGCTTGACGACCACAGAATGAGGAGTGCAAAGTATGGGAGATCACTGGTGTCTCATCTCACATTATCAAGCAGAGAGAAAATGAATTCAGCCCTATTCAGCTAATTTCTTCCAGAAACATCTTCATCAACACCAAAAGAAATTATGCTTAATTAGTTCTCTGGGCATCCAGTGGCCGGGTCAAGTTGTTTCATAAAATTAACCATCACAATAGCCTACAAATACAGAGAGTATTAATGATGCAGTTATTGTGGAAACAAATTAATATGTAACTTAAAAGATTAATAAACATATTCTCTCTCACTCTGAGGATCTTCATTCTCACATTTCTCAAAAATGGAAAACTCTACCTGAAATATGGCATAGTGCCAAAAGCCAAACAAAAAGCAAAATCTTCTAACCTTTTCAACCAACACGAATAGTCTATCTAAAAATGACTCCGGCTCCCTCCCACTCCCTAAATCATTTGGGATCTTTCCTTGTCCACAAACCTGGCATTTGGTAAGTTCCTTGAAACTTGGTTATTTTACTTTTTATTAACATCAGAGTGAGCTAACTAAACATTGATAAGTAAGACTAATTTGGTATGAATTACCCTTCGCGTATACATGGATACACATGTACACTAACAGATAAACAAAACCAACAAAATTCTCCTATCAATTCTTAGATGTGCAGCTCTAACCTTATGATTTTTTTCTTATTTTGTTCTGTTTGTTAGGTGAACTGTGAAAGTGAAGTTTCAAGCTACAAACCTGAAAGATGTACAAATCCTTTGTCTTTGAATAAGTTCACATAAATCCCATCATGGTCTCATATTAATGAGATTTTGTACACAAAACTTCTAGCAGTGTACCAGATGGTCACTTAGTGACACTTCCTAAATATCTGTCAGATGGGAATGTAATGTTAGGTGATTTAAAAATCAAAGTAAACTGTACAAAAAATATGGAATAAAACAATTATTTCTCAAAAGTCATTACTTCAGAGACAATTTGAATTAGAAAAATAAATGAATAGCCCTATTAAAATCCATGAACACATTGTATCATTAATCTGAAGTCTCCGTAAAGGGGAACTTAATTGATGATCATTATCTGCTGTCTTCAGCCTATTATTGCTAAGCACCTTCCTGAAGGAAAATGCCAGTCTTGTAAAAAAATTATGATTTCCTTTGAAATAGATACTAGTTTTTAATATCAATCACCCCCAAGTGACTTACTGCAATTCAAAAGGTAAGATGAAGAGAAGAAATACAAAATTTTAAAATTTATTAATATGTTCTGGATTTTTTATTGACAAAGAGCCTAAAGCATGTTGTTTATGCTGTATTTAGAATTATACATTCAATTTGACCATGTTGTAGTTGGATCAATCAATCCTTAATTACTCAATATCTTTAAAAAAAAAGATAAGTAGAAATTTTATAACTTGGTTAAAAACATTGAAAAACATTTCCATATGATATCTTGTTGAAATCACTGAAAAAAAATGAGCATTCTTTTACATCCACTTGCAAGCTTGAGGCTTGCCTTGCCCTTCTAACTTTTTATGGGTAAGGGCTTTGGCAATACATTCTATTTATGATTGAGAAGGAAACCTAGAAATTTGTATTTGTTTTGGTCAAAGGAGACTTTACTGTTCAAACTGAGACATTTTTGCGAATAAGCAGAACCTATTAATAATCTCATATGCCAAGACAAGCAATGTAAATGAGGTTTATCCCAGGTCAGAAAGCATGATTATGACTTTAGAATGAGAAATAGCAATTTAATTTTATCTTTGATTTTATATGCTTTGTACATGGGTACGTATTTGTCTATATGTCTGTATGTGCATATTTTATAAAAATACAAATGTAAAGAAGACACTTAAAATATCCATAAACTGAAAGTTTTTCTACTTCTTTATTATTTGTCTGAACTATGCACTTCAGAATGGTAGTTTCATAAATTATACTCTACAAGGCAGGACTCAGAACAGAGTTACTCTCTAATAGTGGAAATGTGGAAGCCAGAGATATCCATAACCTCTTTGCGTCACTGGGCTGGCTTTTAGAACATATGACTCCAGGGAGTGAGAGTGAATTTAATTATACCCTAGGTGACCAAAGTTAATAAAATGGCTCTCTAACACTCAGACTTAGTCTCCGTAAGTGATAGGCTAGGTCTTCATGACATAAAAAAGAACAAGATAATTTAACTTGATCCATTATAATCCCATTCATTTCTGTTGTTATTTTTTATTCAAAAATTTACTTTCCCTACAGTAATTGGTACCATGAATACATTGATAAGCTTAGCAAGCCATTTTAGACTTGGAACAGAAACCTAATTTATTAGAAGATGCTTGCTGTGTACTGCCTGTCTTTTCACATTTCACCATTCTCATCTGTTTATTGATCCAGAACGCAATAAGAAGTTGGGAATTTGGGGTATTAACTTTCCTCTTAGTTAAGGTACCTGAGAGCATTAGTGCAGTTTAAAAGATACAGTATGCTTCCCAAACTTTCTAATTAGATACCCAAATACTAAAGTATGTTAAATTGCAAAGCCATAGAATCTTAGATGCTGTGTTTATTAAGGGAGACATCAATTTAAATTTCCCTCCAGATGAAGCCAATGGAAGCAAGGGCTTGTTCTTGGAAGGATTAACTTGCTCCGCAGTTCTGTAATTACCCCATACACCTCATCGCGTTGTTTGCTGTATTAATTCAGCCTCTTTAACCATGTTCTTGTCACTTCCTTTAGCTGTACAGTTTAAACATTTGACTTTTTCATTTATTTGTGTATAAATATTTTCAGCTAATTACAATAAGCTAAACTACTAAGATTGGGATTTAAAGAGCTGTTTCTAATTATTTTCTTAGTAGCTGATTTCTTACTCTAGTACCATAACATGTTGGATACACGGCAGTAGAAAGACCCTGCCATTCTGACACGCAGGTGATTGATTCTATTCTCAGCAAAAAGGTATAGCTAGCACTTTGCACAAACAGGGGACTTTGTATTTCACCCCTTCCTTCAATATTGATTTACCAGACCTTTTAGATTATTATAGATTGAACTAAAGGTAACATTTGCTAGGAATTTTATATCAAGTGTTATAGCAATGTAAGAACTATTATTGATGATGAGATCATTAATTAATAACATAAATATAAATATAGTTACTATTCTACAGCTATTATTTTCAGTAAATTATAATATTCACAGCCCAGGATGGCACCTGTGGCTCAGTTAGTAGGGAACAAGCCCCATATACCCAGGGTGGCAGGTTTGACCCAGGCTCTGGCCAAACTGCACCAAAAAAAAAATAGCCAGACATTGCGGTGAGCGCCTATAATCCCAGCTACTCCAGAGACTGAGGCAAGAGAATCACCTAAGCCCAAGAGCTGGAGGTTGCTGTGAACTGTGACATGGCATTCTACCAATGGTGACAAAATGAGATTCTGTCTCAATAATAATAATAATATTCACAGCAATATATGTAACAAATACCACATTTTATATTTAAAAATTATTTATAATGATTTATCAAATAACTCATTGCTATACTCTATCACCATAGTATCTTTTTTTTTTTTTTTTTCAGTTTTTGGCCAGGGCCAGGTTTGAACCTGCCACCTTCGGTTTATGGAGCTGGTCCCCTACTCCTTTGAGCCATAGGCACCACCCACATAGTATCATTTTTTTAAGATGGAGAAAAGTTATAAATCATAACAATAAAAATATTTTATTATCTTACTTATGCAGAATATTATATTCACCAACATTTCAATTCAATGAGATCATTTTCGTTGGTCAAAAGTAAGTATAAATTACAGTTGAACAACAGAAAAAAATGTGTAAACAAACCTTTTTAAAAAGAGATGACATCAGATCACTTAAAAAATCTCCTTGGGGACTTGGCAGGCCTCTCTTTAGAAAATTAATCTGGAATTGAAAACTAGAAGACAAGGGCATTGCTGTGAACTTCCAGTGAACTCGTCCTCAAGGCCTATGTATTGACTTGGTTACTATCAAGCCAATTATCAGCAATATGTGTTACAAAATAAGTGAAATTTTAGCTGAAAAAAATGATTAACTCTTAAATCATTAAAAGATCCATTAAAAGAAGCAGAATTTTACAAAGTAAGATCATATAGATATAAAACATGGTACAGCAAGTGTGTATCTAGCCTCAACCACATTAATAAAATCCTTTTAACATCCTCTGAACTATAGCAGTAAGAAGATCAAATCACAGACTGAGTCAAAGCACTGAATATTAATATTTTATGTCTCTTCCTTTTGAACAACATCTTTATAGTGCCACAGGTGAAATTTTCTGTTATTTTATCACTCTAAATCTGAGGAATGAGAAAATTAAAAGAGGGAGGAAGATAAATAAAGAGAGGAGAAGGTCAGGAGGAGAAAAGAAAGGACCCTTAAAGTATTATTTTCTTTTTCTTTCCTTTCCTCTTTTCCTCTCCAATCTCACATTTGCAGTTGGATGATAAGTCCTTACTAGAAAAACCAAATCCAAGGGGTTTTGTGTGTCTCAGAAACATGAGATAGGGGGAAAGAGAGAGAAGGACAAAGAGAAACAGAGGAAGAGAGAATCAGCTGAACAAAGTCAGAGTTTGTTTATCGCCATATAGATCATCTTATAATCCACACCATTTGATTGATCTTGTATGATTTTTTTTTTTTTATGGTACACTGAAGGTTAAATCAAGTGAAAACAGGAAGATTCTACATGCAGTGAATTTTCAGGACTATTTGCAAGGAAGTTAACTTTTTTTTTTTAGTAACATAATTGTATCATAGGTTAAGGGCCAATTATTTTACTCTATACTTTGTAAAACTAAAAGATGGACTTGTCACATAGTTCCTGTTTAATCTGTTAGTGTCTAGTTTTCATCTGTAAAATGAGTTATTATACTTGACCTTAGCTGAAAGCCAAGTAGTGATATAAAATGAGTTATTAATATCTTCCCAGACTATTGGTTAGTATAAAATGAAATAGCGGATGAGAAATTATTTTAAAATTTAGAACTCTTAATGAGTGCTTAGTTATGTATTTACCCTTTAAAACCCCAAATATGAACTTAGAATAAAAAAATCATTATAAAACTATTGGTTAGGTATTAAAGCTGAGCCAAATACAGAGGGTGCCAAAAAATGTATACACATTTTAAGAAAGGAAAAAAACTACCTTAAAATTGTAATATTCAAAATATACTGATAAGATTAATAGAGTCATGTTTGAACACTTCTTATAATGCTAGAAGTCAAGTGTGACTCGAATACTACAATTTTAATATAGTTTTTTTAAAAAAATATGTATACATCTTTTGGCACCCTCTTTATGTATTTACCTAAAACTTATGTGATAATTATCTTTTTTATTTATTAAAATTCCCAAATATCAAAATAACTACTTTATACCTACAGGACTAATGAACAAACAGAAATTTACTTGAATACCTGAAAATTACATTTCTTAACACTGGGAATTTCTAGACATTGTCATTTGAAAGAATTCTGTATATGGATCTTAATACTACGAAATATCAGAGAAGTATATCTTGAAATGATAACTAAAAGCCTTATTATATTCAGTTATTAAATTATTATCAAGAGAAAGTTAAAAGAGGGAGGAAGATATATAAAGAGAGGAGAAGGTCAGGAGAAGAAAAGAAAGGACCCTTTCTTTTGGAAGGAAAGTTATTAAATTATTATCGATTATCAACTTATCAATAAGTTATTTAAATTATTCATATATAGATATGTAACCATCTCATTTTAAAGTAAAAGTGTTCCATAAGAAGAAAATATTTTGAAAATAATGGCATTTATCAGTAGTTTTCACCAAGCTGTTTTAAGGATGTCTTAGTCTGTTGATCTAACAGAATATCTAAAACTAAGCAGTTTATACAGAGAAGAGATTTATCTGGCTTATGATTCTGGTGTCTAAAAAGTCAAGACTGGGCAATTGGCCAGATGCAGTAGCTCAGGCTAGTAATCCTAGCTCTCTGTGAAGCCCAGGAGGGTGGTTGCTTGAGCTCCCAAATTAAGACCAGCCCGAGCCAGAGCAAGACCCTGTCTCTAAAATAATAATAATAATAATAATAATAATAATAGAAAGAGAAAAAGTAGCTGGGTGTTGTGGCTGGCACCCAGTTGCTTGGGAGGCTGAGGCAAGAGAATCACTTGTGCTCAAGTTTGAGGTTGCTGTGAGCTATGATGCCAGGGCATTCTACTGAGGGTGACAAAGTGAGACTCTGTCTCTAAATAAATAAATAGATAAAGGCTGGGCGCCCGCACCTGCTGAGAGCCTCAGGCTGCTTTCACTCATGGAGCAAAGAATAAGGGAATGATGTGTGGGCAGAGAGCATCCGGGGAGAGGAAACAAGACAGCCAAACCCAGGAAGCAGACTCTTTAACAGCCCGCTGGGAAACTAATCCGTTCCGAGAGAGTAAGAAGGCACCGAGTCTTCGGGGAAAGCGTGGATCTGTTCCCGAAAGATCTATCCAGACACACACATCCCACCGGGTCCCACTTCCCAACACCGCCACCTAGAGGATCCAATTTCAAATTATGGCAGGATGGAGCAACTATATCCGCACCGCAGTGAAGGAGGAAGCCACTTTCAACTTCGAAGAAACAGGGTTCGATTTCGCTTCCCCCCACTCCCCTCACTCCTACTCTATGCACAAATTCAGGGGAGGCTGTCCTTGAAGAAAGAATTTCTGCCTTCACATAGAAACTGGGTCCAAGCCCCACAAGGTTGCATACTTGGAAGGCAACTGAAGAGCAGTGAAAATAATCAGAGGTGATTAATGAGCCTGTCATTCATGGTGGCCATCAGTGTTTTCCTGTCGGGAATTCCCTGCCACAGATTTTGAGTCAGCATTATAGGTTTTTACTTTATTTTTATATAAGAAATAGTCGGATTATTTTATCTACATCTACCAGACATGATAATATGTAGATAAATGATTCTCTAAAAATGATTCTCTAAAAATGATACTCTGGGTGCATCAGACATTTCTGAAGCTCCACATTTTCATAACGGTAGATTCTTCCCCCTAAAATTGGCTCATTCCTGTTTTTCCTGTTCCTAGTAATGTTTTCACATCCACCTTAGCATCAAATCCAGGCACCATGAAATTATTCTGAACTGTTCCCATCCTCACACTAATTTCACTCCTGAATTTTCTCTTGCATTTCTCCTTCCCTTTTGTTTCACGTAACTACTATTTTATTCAAGATCCCTTTATTGCCTACTAACATTTCCAAAAGTTCTAACAAATCTCCCTGGATAGTCTCTTCCTGCTCCAATCCACTGTCCATAATTGCCAGTTCCCTTTAGAGAAGAGCTGACTTTGGCAAATCCCTGCTTAAAAATCATTTGAGGGGTCTACGTGCATATAAAGTCTAAACTCTTCACATCCACGCCAGCATCTCTGGTTTTGTGAGTTTGTGATGTGGGCTAATCTTACTGGAGTTAGATGTTATCTCAAAGTAGTTTTGATTTGCATTTCTCTGATGATTAAGGATGATACTCTGGTTTATCTTCAAATCACATAAATCTTTCACCTTTCACTGTGTTCTTTTTTAAAAAATGATAGGTGTGGTCAGAGGACTACAGTGGCTTTGCTTCGAAACACCATCCAACTGGTATGACTCAGGGGCAAGGTACTGCCAGCTTTGTAGGGTTGATCAAAACCCTGATGAGAAAGTGCCTTTAGTCACATTCCCTAGAATCTGGCTCTGGAATGGAGATTCCGTGGCCGTGATTTGATGAGACACTGCTGTTAGAATAGGTTAGGGAAAATCTAGGCAAAGATGTGGCTTCAATAGTTTTAGCCTCTCCCTGGTTCCATGGTGGCTCCAAAGTGCAAAGGGGCTAGACCACCAATATCAATAGCCCTGCTTTAGATGGTTATTGTTCACAGCTCCCATTACCACCATGCGCTGCAGGCATAAAATCCCAGATGAAGCTAGTCTGTCGGCCAAGGACAGGCTTCTGAGAAGGATGCAGGTGTGAGCTGTTAACAGCCAACACCAGTAGCAGCTTGCTGGTGAAGGAGACCTTGTGGGGAGCACCACAGAACTTGCCACAGCCAGGCTGGCGAGAGCCAAGCAAGGAGGAAGACAGGAAGTAAGTGAGAGTGGGCTGTACTGGGTGGCTGAGTTCCTGTGGACGGCTCGGCATATGTGGGGAAATGTTCAGATGGATCTCCCAATCAGGCCTATCTAATTAATGGTTCTAGAATTCAGGGCAATATTACATGTGGAGGGAGGAAGGAGAAAGTGCCTAGGAAGGGACATGAGGGAACCCCCAGGGCTGTCTGGATCCTGGTTGCCCCGTTCTGAATGCTTTGAGAAAATCCATCAAGGAGCATTCTTATGATTACTTCACGTTTCAGGTGATATCTGCACAGGGTTCTGGGGGACTGCTGCAAGGTATTGACAGTCCATGGTGAGAAGGTGCCTCCACCCCCTGCTTCTTGAGCATTTCTTAATCTTTTTTCTCTCCCTCTTTCTTCCACCTCCATAACAAACCTTTTCACTGCCTTTCTGGCCTCTAGTGTCTGAACCAAGGTAGTTCCTAGTCTCTGAAAGCTTTAGCAAGTCTTCCTAACCTCTTGGACTGGCACCTTAGCACCTGGTGGTCCCTTACAGCACTGACCACAGTTTGAAAGTTAAAGCTGTGCATGTGTGCTGGCTTATTTCACAGGTGTCTCTGTTTCCATGGGCCCATCACTGATCCCTAACACCTAGAAGAGGATCTGTCACATACTAGGTAGTCCACGGATTTGTTGAACAAAATATGGCACTGAGATGTGGACTTCAAGTTACTTGGGCAGGAAATGAGCTGTCACACTTGGTGCTGGAAGAAAATGGGGGCGAGTCAGCATGTTAGGTGAGGAGCACTGGGTGTGTTTCCATGAAGGGGAAGCACCTGAATCCATCCTCAACCTCTTTCCTTCCTCACTCACTGCTCTCTGAATTTCTCTTGCCCTAGGAGAGGTCAGCAGAGGCTTTGGACAGATACTTTTGCTGAGATGGGTAGCCTTACCTTTTTGGTAGCCTAGGATGGCTATTCCAACCATCTCTAGACCTGAATTCAGTTAATAATTAATAAAGCCCAAGATCTCTCCTTGAGGAGGAGCTTTGAGTCCCTGGATTCTCAACCCGAAGCCATTCCCCAGGACATTTGGTAATTCTGGGCACAGACAGTCTTGGTTTTTGCAACTGGGGGGGCCTAGTTGGGAGAGTCCAGGGATACTGCTGGTGCACAGGAGAGGATGCAATGGCCCCAAATTCCAGGAGAGCCCCAGTCAGGAAACCCTGTTGTCGGCCAGCTCAGAACTTTCCAGCAGGTTCTGCCTCTAGCCTGTGAAGCAGCTGTGCCCCAGAGACCCTTTGGTTCTGAAAGGACATAGAGTCAGTTTCCTGTCCCTTCCCAGTCTCAACACACCCAGCCTTCCCACTCAGCCATGTGCACCTCACATATGCACACACCCCCAGCTGGAGCTGCCCTGGGAAGGGGAGGCACCTACAAAGTGCTTTTTGGTGTGTTTTCCCTAGAGCTCTGTTAGAGACATATCTTCTAGGGTGAGGGCCAGGCCTGGGGAACTGTGGGTCCCTTTCCTCTTGTTCTCTTCATCTCCATCTTCCTCTCCAATCCTGCTCCTCCCGCCCCACATTCCATCATCACCTCCAACCCCCCAGAGATTAATGTGATAATTGCCATGTGTGCTGTTTACGCAGGGAGTGGGTGAGCTCACACCCCCAATCAGGCAGGTTCCCAGAGGAACACATTCCGCGATGTCAGGGCTCGTACCTGCTGAGCGCTCCTGTGCAGGTGGGCCGCCACCCCCGAGCTGCTTTCTCTGTCATCAGAGAGAGACTTGTCGGGTGCATGTGAGCGTGTGTGTGTCACTCAGGGGATTGGCCTGTCACTCAGGGCATTGGCAGGTGAGCCAGATGGGGAGCAGCCAATGTGCCAGGCTAGGGAAATGGCTGGGCGGGTGGGGGTGATGGGAGAGGTGCATCCATGCCTTAAGTAGAGGACATTGACCCTGAGAGAAGCGCTGTCTGTGTGGGGTGGGTGTTCCATGCTAGGTGTGGAATGAAGAGGCTGACGCTCTCTCTCTTTGGGTGGCGTCCTTTGCTGGGAGGGGACTGAGGTCACCGTTAGCTGCTCTGCAATAGAGGTCTGGCTGTGAAGTTTTCACTGGGAGACTCTCCTGGGGCCAGAATCCAGCAGAGTGCATTGGCCCACGATCTTGCTCAGGCACTTAGCATGGTTGTCCCGTGTTCCTGAAGGAAGAGTCACTTGAGAAGATAAAATGCAATGATCCTACACAAAAGCAGCTTGTAAGAATTGCAACTGTCCTTTCTAAGAGTAGAATGTGAACGTTTTAAAGCAATAACTGAGAAAATGACATGAAGGCTGTGTTGACCAGTTTGATGGAAGTATTTCAGAATGCAGTGAAAACCCCACACTGTACCCCAGAAGTGCGTTAATGTACATAGTTAACATTCAATAAAAAAAAAAAAAGAATTGCGACTGTCACAGAAGCAGAGGGAGTGCCCTCCCTCTCACACAGGCAACCCCCCCTTCCTCCTTCTGCTGTGAGACAGATACACTTGCACCCCATGAGAGAGGGCACAGCCACAGCTCAGTGGCTGACCTGGCAACTTCTTCCCAAAGTTGCTCCTTTTTTAATCTCAAAGGACACTTTGGTGGTTGCCCCTCCTACACTGGATGGTTTTAAGGTTTTACTAATGATGAATCAGAAGAACACTGAAGCGCTAATCGGCATCAGCAAGAACCAAACTATTTTGGAGGAAAGAAGCATGAAGTCCTTTGCTTGCCCACTTCCTGCTGAGGGAGGTGCCATCGTCCTGCTAGATGTGTCACTTGTCAAGCATGTGAGGGGCGAGGGATGTCACCCAGCCAGGCAGGGTGAAACTGGAGGGAGAGGGGCAAGGTGTAGAGAGGGTATAGCAAGTCTATTAAAAGGTTTGTGAATAATCTAGGGGGCTGTCAAGCTGTGTTCTCCAAAAGGAAGAACCTTTTCAACTATCTTTTAATAACTATTAAGCTAACCTTTAATAGCCCCAGGGCACAATGTCCTCCCAGCAATTCTTTTTCTCCTCCCTCCTGTTCTTGCCCCTCCTCACTGGCCTTTCTAGCAATGCAGAGAAAGCACTACAGATTGAGCGCAAGCTGAGGAAATTGCATTGGTATATTTTGAGCCAGAGAATCATCACGTTAAAGTTATGGCCATGTATTGTTTAGTTGAGCATCTATGTGTTCCCGACTCTTTGTGAGGTGCCGGATAGAGAGTGACCAGAGAGTTAAGGTTTCTGCCTTAATGTGAGTTAAACCAAAACATTCTCACAAAACACTGTGAAAAAAATAAAAAGATACTGTTCATCGTTGGTGTTTTATAAGAGAATTGGGAAACATGTTCAAGACCAATGAAGGGGGTGCAGTCATCCCTACATTTCACAGGCTGTGTTCCTTGATGTGCTTTTTTTTTTTGATAGAGTTTCACTCTGTTGCCCTGGATAGAGTGCCATGGCATCATCATAGCTCACAGCATCCTCAAATTCTTGGGCTCAGGCAGTCCTGCCTTAGCCTCCTCAGGGGCTGGGACTCTAGGTGCCTGACACAACACCTGGTTAGTTTTTCTATTTTTAGTAGAGACAGGGATGGGGTCTCACTCTTGCTCAGGCTGGTCTCAAACTCCTGAGTTCAAGCAGGCCACCTGCCTTGCTCTCCCAGAATGCTAGGATTACAGGCATGAGCCACCTTGACCAGCCCTTTGATGGGTTAGCAGAGTTTTTTCCTTTTGTTTGTAAAAGAGGATTCTGTAATCAAGGAAGTTTTTGAAATACTGGAATAAACAAAGTAAATAATGTTTCTTTTTGGTGTAGTGCTTCTCACAGGCTAAGAAGGAAATATAATTGGCTGTAAATTTCCCAAGTTTCTTTGGTTACAGAAGCCCATTTTCCAAAAAGCACATTAACATCTCACAGATCACCAGCAATGCGAGGAACACGATTTTGGGCATACGCTTCCCTCTGCAGCATCCCTCACAAATAGTCACCCAAGTGGAGTTGCTCTGAGCCATCTTCAACTATAGCTCAGTTGTTTCTGAGACCAAAAATACTGTTAACAGGCACAATTTCATCACTGACATTGCTGATACTGACTAATGTTTTTTGGCAACAGAGCCCCAATCTGGGTGCTGGGTGTAAACTGAGCTCTTGCTGCCAGGACGCACGAGGAGGCAGCCCTGGCCAAGCCACACAGTGAACAAACCCTGTTATCTGGAACCCCACTGATGAACCACTGGAATAAACAAGTCTTTCAGAATGTGTGATTTAGAATCATGAATAAACACAGATCTAGCAGTAAGAAGATCATTCGATTCGTACTTACAGATCAAATTACGGCAGGCCTAAGTCTTAACTTTCTCAGAAAAATGACTTTTTTTGTTCATTAAAACCCTCCATAGCCTTTTGACATCCAGTTCTTTGGCTTCTTTCTCCTAATAATCAGGAACAGTTTTCTCTGAGGTCTGGCCCACAATCACCTCTGTTTGCATGGAACTGACCAGAGCTGATCAGACCAAAGATGTAGATTTCATATACTGAAATTGACAGGTGCCTGCCTTTTTCCCACCCACTTTGAAAGTGGTTTTTTGTTACTGTTTTAACTTTTTACTCCACTTCAGATACAATCATATCTCCCTGAACAGAGGAGGGACAAGACAGAAGACAGAAGTTTGGTAAAAGGAGACAGCCTTGAAAGCGATTTTTAATAAATGAATCTGTTACCCTGTGCGGTGATGGCTGCCATGCTCAATGGAAGGCTACATTCTGACATACTTGAATGGGAAGCGGAGGGAAAATGAGAGAAAATGGGAGGGAAAAAAGAATGTCAGAGAAGTCCACAGGAAGCATGAAGACTAAAATAAATCAAAATCAAAAGTTAGGTTTTCCAAGTTCGGTAGTGAAAGAGAGAAAAAGGCAAATTGCAGTGATGAGAAGCACTCTGCCATAGAAACTCTAAATTCTTGATTTTACTAATGGAGCATGTATGTTTTAAGCATAGCATTTGACTTTTCTGCCCTTGTTTCCTTCAATGAATTTGGGATAAAATATCTCCTTTGAGTTTCAAATGGGCATTAGAATTAGATAAAATATCTACGGTGAGTTTCAGATGGGTATTAAATAAAATATCTATCTAAAATGGGCATAGTGTGTGAGGTGGTATAGAGAGAGGATTTGGAAGCCTTATGTTTGTGAAGTGCGGTTCAGGGCAACTATTCAGAAAGACCTGGGGGGGGGCAATGGTGGAGAGGAAGAGTCCAGGTGAAGCTTGAGAACTCTTAGCTAAAAGGCACAAGTGTTAAGAAGGATTTCTTAAAATGCCCCCAAGCTCTATTTCAAGGTCCTAGAAAACATCCTGCCAGGAGTTGTTTGTTTTGTCTAAGGTGCATGTTATAATCCTTCTCAATCCCTGATTTTTCAAGGAACTTGCATCCAACTTGTGGCATAAGAATCCAGCATATGGATTTCTGTGTATTCTTTGGTTCAGTGTGTGTTAGCATTACAGACAGAGCAAGTAATCACTCTTTAGTTCTAGATTTACTTCTTGTTTTGTCCATAGCCTCACTGGGGCCAAGCCTGGGCCAGTTCTGTAGAATTGCACCATGATGGATGAAGAAAGCCAGAGCCCAGACCAAGGTCTGTGAAGTAGGTGGAGGACCTTCATTTAGAGAGACGGAGCTGAACACAGCCTGCCTTTGTCTTTTTTGAAAATTTGTCCGATTTAGAGTACAAAGGCTTAGAACTCACATCACCAAATGCTGCAAAACCGGTGACTGTTTTTATGACCTCAGAAAAGTATTTGGCTTTTCTGTGTTCAGTTGTCTCACTTGTTCAGTAAGGGGGTTAGGATGTTCCAACCCAGTATATCACGGTGAAGCTGATGCAGTGTCCATCACTATGAACAGGGGAGATTATGAGTCAGCCCACAATAATACCAAATCAGGAGTGGGGCGAGGCAGTGCTCAGCTGTGCTGCACTGGGCTGGTTGTATTATCCTGTGTGTAAAGATCTGGGAACTGCCTTGCTTCTGGCAGATGGCTTTAAGTATTAAAGGACTGTTTTTCTTTCTTTCAGACCAATGATGCCTTAGGAGCCACCTGGAATTGGCTGTACTTCATCCGCCTCATCATCATTGGATCCTTTTTTGTTCTCAACCTAGTCCTGGGAGTGCTTTCCGGGTAAGCCAGATGTTTCACTCTCTCTCAACTTCTTTGCTGACTGCTAACTGTAAGCTAATGCCTCCTGACTCATGGCAGATTCATTTATTTAGCCTTCATTTAGAAGAATTTACTGAGCAGCCCCTATGTGCCAAATGCTGTTTGAGACTCTAGGAATGCAGTAGTGAACCGTCATTCTAATCATCTTTATTATTCTTAGGAATTAAAAAAATCATTGTGTCAGCACAACACTGAACACCATATTGAGTAAGAGTTCACTTACCCATCCATCCTTTCCTTCAGCATCTCAACAGTCTCAGGCCTTCTATGTCAAACATTGTGCTCTTTGATGGGGATATAGAATCGAACAAGATACAGGCTTTCCCTCAAATGATTCTTATTCTGTAGAATATTGGACACCAAATCTTGTAGTTATGGCCTGAAGTACCTCATGCCCATCTACAAGCATTCAATGTCCAATACTGTGGTGAGCATTGTGATGAGCATACAAAGTTATGGTTCTTCCCTTTAAGAAACATGTTTTGTGGAAAGACAACAAAAACACTTGAAACGGGAAATAGGAGGGTTGTTATTTTTTCATAATTTTGTTTGGGAGAAAGGACAATCTATGTAGCCTGAAGTTATCAGAGATGGTTTCGTGAAGGGTTAGGATTTTGCTCAGGATCTAAGATATGTAATAGAATAACATATGAGAGTGAACATTTCAGGAAGAGGAACATGACACCATAAGCAAAGATGAAGAAATGGGACTTGTTATGGAGTGTGAAGAGATTATAAGGTAGCATTTCAGGATGGCTAAGACAGAGATGTATTTTTACATTTTTCTATGCAAAACCAAACTTAATTTCTTGTCAGAGTAGCATAAGTTCTTCGAATGAAAATTTGTAAGGTGGTGTTTCTGCTTTAAAGTGGCAAATTGAACCCAGTTGGTCATTTCTTGAAACTTTGCTAACAAGGGAAATAGATTTTAAGAAGGGCACAGGTCAGAGAGGACAAGAGGGATGATAGTGGATGAGACATGCCAGCCAAATTTTTAAAGATAGAAAATGGTGACTGGTGTAGGAAGAAGTGAGATTTAATTGCCTGCAATGGAGAATGCCAGTAGAAAGCAAACTGATTGTCCTACAAAGCCCTAGGAAGTATCAGGAATTGTCCTACAAAGCCCTAGGAAGTATCAGGAATTGAGAGTTGGAATAGATGTGTTGCTAAATCCAAAATTAAAAAAAAAAACACAAAAATACCCCAAACCCAAGAGGATTGTTTCAAAGTCCTTATAAAGAATATCAGATGCCCTCTCCTTACCTCTGATTGCAACCGCCCGGGCAATGATGCCAGGCATCTGCTCCACTTAACCCCCACCCCAGCAAAAGTTAGGAAAAATTAGAGAAATTTGAAATGGTACTTCTGTGGTTTATCTTACAAGGGTATAAGTGAACCTTTCTAAGAGTAGAATATGAATTTTTTGGCACAATAACTAGGTAAATGACATGAAGGCTATGTTAACCAGTTTGATGAAATGTTTCCAATTGTATGTGAAAACACCACACTGTACCCCAGAAGTGCATTAATGTACATAGTAACCATTCAATAAAAAAAAATAATAAAAAGAAAATAAATTAGCAAGAGATGGTAACAGGTACAGGTGAACCTGAGGGTGGATTGATACGTTGTGAAAACAGGAGGGTTGAATGAAAACACATAGCTGAATGTCCATATTCCAGTCCACTTCTCGTGCTTGACTCTCAGAAATATAGTGATCTTGTAGGGGCTTAGAGGACTGTGGGGACATAGTCCCTCTATGAGAAAAGACTTGTCTATACTGACATTTTGGGGAATACCCGAGAAACAAGTTCCTACTACATCACCTTCAGTGAGGTACACTATGTTAATTCTATGGCTGCCAAAACAAATTTTTAAAAAATGGGTGTCTTAACCTGGGAGAAACTATATTCTCTCACAGTTCTAAAGGGTAAAGGTCCGAAATCTGCCAGGGCCATTCTCCCTCCCTGAGCTCTAGGGCAGAATGTATTTCCTTCCACTTCCAGCTCCTGGTGGCTCCAGACATTCCTTGTCTGACAGTCACATCACTCCATCTCTGCCTCTGTAGTCATAATGCCCCTTCTTCTGCGTAATTTCCCTCTGCTTTGCTCTTATAAAGACTTTTGTTGCTGGACTTTTGTTGTAGGAATTAGGACAATATATCTTTTTGAAAGGGCTACTATCCAACCTGCCACACTTACCATTTTATGAACTCCAACCATCCATACAGAGTTTCCAACAAGGGTTGGTTCTTTGCTCTTAAATATGAACACACAGGTGGAGATCATCAGTGTTTGAGGAAAATGTCCAACACAAAAAGCAAAAAAAAAAAACCCCAAATAACAATAGGAAAAAGGAACTTCTCTGAATATGAACAATGCAGGGAGCAGAAGACAACTTTAAAAAATTGTATTTGGGCTCAGCGCCTATAGCTCAGTGGTTAAGGCACCAGCCAAATGCACAGGGGCTGGTGGGTTTGAACCCTGCTAGAGCCTGCAAAACAATAATGACAACAATAACAAAAGAATAGCTGGGTGTTGTGGCCAGCACCTATAGTCCTAGCTACTGGGAGGCTGAGATAAGAGAATCACTTAGGCCTAGGAGTTTGAGGTTGCTGTGAGCTGTAATATCATAGCACTCTACCAAGGGTGGTATAGTGAGACTCTGGTCTCCAAAAAAAAAAAATTGTATTTCGTATCAGCATAGATGGAAAAGAAATGGTTTCAGCTACAAAATGATGAGTTACTATACAAGTGTAGAAGATAAGAAGAGCTCTTGGAAATTAATATAAAATGTGAGTAAAGTAAATTTACGTTAATGAAAAATGAAACTTAAAAATGTACTAAAAATAAAAAGATAGTAAATGGTTAAAATATAAACTTGAAGAAATCACCTAGAAAGTAGAACCAAAAAGAAAACAAAAAAGTGTTGGTCCAACATCGAACTATAAAGGAAGTTCCATAAAGAATATAATGAAATGGAAAGAAAGAAATTAACAAAGAAAAATATAAGAAATGTTCCCTAAACCAAAAGATTAACATTGTCAGATTAAAATATCTGTTGGGACCTGTGCAAGGATATTCTTTCCAGGATTGTTTCCTGAAAAGTGGGGGAGTTGGAGGTAACCTGAATACCTATACCTGGGAAATGAGATGGGTAAAATGTCAGATACATGCTATGACATACAATGTCACATGGAGCAACAAACACCATGTATACATGGAGCATAGAATAGCTTAAGAACATAGAGTCTAGTGTAAACAAGAGGGAAACAATATGATACAATATTACTCACATAAAAATACATGTATATAGACTTGGTGCCTGTGGCTCAGTGCCTAGGGCGCCAACCATATACACCAGGGTTGGAGGGTTCGAACCTGGCCCAGGCCTGTCAAACAACAATAACAACTACAACAACAGCAACAAAAATAACCAGGTATTGTGGCAGACACCTATAGTCCCAGCTACTAGGGAGACTCAGGCAAGAGAATCGCTTAAACACAAGAGTTTGAGGTTGCTGTGAACTGTAATGCCATGGCACTCTACTGAGGGTGACATAGTAAGACTCAGTCTCAAAAAAAAAAAAAAAAAAAAGAAAAAAAAGAACCCCCCCAAAAAACATGTATACAAAGCATACACAATTTGTAAAAATGCATTCAAATAAAAGGTACACATTGAACATAGCATAATGATTATATAGCAGGGAAATAGAATGTGGGTATAGAGATAAAAAGGAATAAATGAGTTTAATTCGTTAATAATAAAAATACACCCACTGAGCACTTAGAATATCTAACGAACAGAGACTACACAAAGGCAAATCATCATGAAATTTCAGAACATCAAAGTAAAGACTCTTCTGAAACTGAAGAGTCAACATCAATAGACTCTTGTTGGAGTCAATTGGAAAAGGGGATAGAGTTTATCTACAAAGAATCAGGATAAAACTGGGCTTTTCAATGGCAACATTTAAAAACAGTAACCAACAGAGAATTTCCTAAAACTTTTGGCAGGAAAATGATTTACAAGATAGAATTTTATACCTAGCCCAAATACCAATTATTTTGAGAGTGGAATAGAAATATTTCCAGTTACCCTTTCTGAAAAAGTTACTGGAAATTGTGAATTACTAAAATTATGGAAATAATTGAAGAAAGAAAAAAACATGATAGTCATGGAAACCAGGGATTCGGTGGAGGAAACAAGCAAGGGGGGTTGGTTCCCAGGATGATAAACAGAAGTCTAAGATGACAACTCTTAGAGGCCTGGCAAGCATCTAGCTTAGATCCAAATAGGACAACAGAGGGCTCTACAAACATGATCTGCAAGAAAAAAATCAAACTAATATATTCCCTGGTGTGTATTGTTGTATTCAAAAGAGTAAAGCCAGGTGCTACATTATAATATTTCAGTCAACAACTTACCAAAATACCAAATATATAACAGTAATATTATACTGGAGCTGAAAAATTCCTATATCATCATGACATTATAGTACAATGTACAATGTAGTGATGTAGTGATGTTGAAATAAACAAACTCACATTACTTGTCATATAAAAGTATAGCACATACAGTGCTTAATGATGGTAGATAATTATGTTACTAGTTTATGTATTTGCCATACATTTTTAATTTTGAAATGTATTCCTACTTGTTAAAAAAAAAAAAGTTCACTGTAAAAAAGCCATAGGCAGATCCTTCAGGAGGTGCTCCAAAAGAAGGCATTGTTATTGTAGGAGATGACACATCCATGCATGTTATTACCCCTGAAAACCTTCCCATGGGACAAGATGTGGAGGGAGAAGACAGCGATATTGATAATCCCAACTTATGTAACCCTAGGCTAATGTGTGTGTTGGTTTTAGCAAAAAAACTTTAAAAAGTAAAAAAAAATAAAATTAGGGGGAAAAAGCTGACAGAATAAGGATATAAAGAAAGAAAATATTTTTGTACCTCGGTACAGTTTGTTTTTGTTTTTTTTAAGATGGGGTCCTGATTATGTTGCTCAGGCTGGTCTTAACCATCTGGGCTCCAGCAATTCTCCCATATCAGCCTCCTGAGTAGTTAGGATCCCAGGCACCAACCGCTGTGCCTGGCCCCAGAG
The DNA here is from genome assembly GCA_963575145.1 of Galago senegalensis. NCBI lineage: Eukaryota > Metazoa > Chordata > Mammalia > Primates > Galagidae > Galago > Galago senegalensis. The sequence continues at coordinate 17,604 of CAUYTI010144404.1, read as the reverse complement.
TATTTTTAAGCCAAGTGTTCTTATAGGAGAATCCATCAGTTAAAACAAATTTTAAAAGTTTATGAAGTAAAATACTTACAGTAAGCTAGGGTTAATTTACTATTGGAGAAAGAAAAATATTTTTAATAAATTTAGTATAGCTGAAGTGTGCAGGGTTTATAAAGTCGACAGGCATGTGCAGTAATGCCCTAGGCATTCAATACTCACCACTGGCTTACTGACCCCCTATCCCCAGGGTAGCTTCTAGTTTTGCCAGCTCCATTCATGGTAAGTGTTCTGTGCAGATATTCCATTTTAATCTATTGTACCATATTTTTACCATAGCTTTCTATCTTTAGATGTACAAATACTTACCTTGAGTTGCTGTTGTCTGCAGTATTCAGTATAGTAACATGCTGTCCTGTTTTGTAGACCAGGAGTAATAGGCTGTATACCATGTAGTCTAGGTGTATAGAAGGTAATACCATTTAGGTTTGTGTATGTACATTCTATGATATTCACACAATGCTGGAGTAGCCTAATATCACATTTCTTAGAACATATCCCTGCCATTAAGCCATGCGTAAATGTATGAATATATAATACGTGTCTGTATTTATACACATACCAACCTAAGTGTTTAATTCCATGAAAAAAAGTGTCCCCACTAAGGAAACCTAAGCACAGTAACGCCTCTGTGCAGCTCAGCTGTCAACCACATTTACATTTTTGATGCTGAACTCTTGAGACAGAACCCTGGTGGTGCTAAAATTGCCTTGAGAGGATGGGGGAGGTTGAGTATGGGAAGAGGAAGGGGATATCAAAGACTAAAATCTTAGGTTCCACAGTTAGGAAGTCTTTAAGCAGTATCTAAAATTGAAAGATAAAGAAATTGCAGTGTTTTAAGTATAATATTTAGAAATGTGGAAGTGAAAAGCCGAAGAAACAGGTGAAGAGTTGAAAGTGGTTGCCTCTGGGGACTGACATTCAGGGATTGAGAGAGGTGAGGCAGAGGGCTGCTATTTTTTCATTGTAATTCTTTCAAAATTATTTGACTTTTTAAACTCTATGTGCATTACTTTGAGAAAGTGGAAATTAAATTTTAAAGTGAAAATATTACACACACAAAAAAAATGTGTAGGATGAAAGGCATATATAAGAATATTCATCTAGCATCCGTGGGGGAAGGATTGGCAATGGGAGAGACCAGATTCAGGAGGATTAAGGAGGAAACAACCACTCTGGTCCAACCGTGTGGTACTAAGAGCCTGCAGTAATTTGTGAAATGGTTGTGAGGGGGAAACCAAAGACATTGCAAAGGAGTAAGAACGTTCATAGTGTACGTCCAGTGGAGAGCATAAAGACGGAAAGGATTTCTTATGTGTTTACTCATTCAGTGAATGGTTGTGGACATTTTTTGTTTATGCCAACACTGCTCTAGGTGACTCTCATGTGGCCTGAGAGTCCCTCAGTGACTCTGCCCTCAGGAGAGACCTGACCACAGACTTCCTTCATGTATTTCTACTGAGGGGATAATCTCTAGTTTGTGTACTCTTATCTTTAACAAGACTAACTACAAAATGTTCGTTTATCCTTACTAATTTCCTACATGTGTTCAGATGTTAGTTTGGAAAATTTAGGATAGATTCTTACTATTTGGGGAAAGAGCAAAGTAGATGCTGTGCTCACACAAGTCCCTGGTGTCCTGGGCGAGTCTCCAGTACAAGTTTAGGTTGTGTCTCAACAGAGATGGAGGTGGGACACTCCACTGCCGGACACTGCCCTACCGGACGGTGCCTTGTGTCTAACCATGTGGACGCTCTCTGGTTTGGAATCACATCTTTTCGTTCTCTTACATCCTCTTCTGGTTGGGTCAGCATGGTGCAGAGGAAGAAGCATGAGCTTTAGCCATAGGTGAGAAGCCCAATCCTGTAAGGACACTTACTAGCCCTGTGTGTTTAGCAAGTTCCTCTATGAATGGAATGGCAGTTTCATTCTCATAAAGCCTAGCCAGGATCTGGCATGGAGTAGCCCTTAGCTCTTACCAGCTGCCTATATCTTGTGACAATATTGACATGCATTTTCACAGCCTGTGAGGCGCAGGTGGCTATTATCTGCCCAACAGCCTGTGGCTGTTTGGCTTGAGCCAGCTATGGGGCCATGGGCTCCTCTCCTACTAGAAGATGGCCTTAGGTTAGGAGATGTCATGGATCCAGGACAGCAGATGCCTCTTTAGCACTCCTAGAAGTCTAGGAAGTGACAATGGCAGCTGGGAACAGCTGGTATGAATAAATTCTGACATTTAGAGGACTGTTAACAATAGGGGCCTTACAGACTGGAATGGAAATATTTCTGTCCCAGTTTCTTTTTTGCATTCTGATGCTTAACACATTTGGGAGGGGTTTCCTGGTGCCTGCAGAGGGTTCAGCAGCAGCTGGTCTTGTGTACAGACCGTGCGTTCGCTCTTCTGCTTGGTTGGCTTTCACATGCCTCCGGGGAGGGTGTGGGCTTTCTCCATGGAGTGGGGGTTTAGTTGGGATCATACTCACAAATTGCCTCCGGTAGCTCTGAAAGTCTTATCTCTAGGGAACAGGTTTCCCGTGATCTGCAGGCAATTTGAATGTTACATACCAAGGCCTTCCTAGAGCACAGAGAGACAGCAGTGGAAGAGGGGACACACATGGCCCTTGTGTTCAGCACGTGGGGAAGACAGCCAAGTGAAAGGGTCTGGGCAGAATTCGTTGGTGCTCAGAGACCATCAGATTCCAAGTGTAGAAGCAACTGAGGCACCATCCCAAGGGCACAGGCATTGGTGGGAGGAAGGCTACAGGCATGTTTTTCAGCTTCCTATTTAAAGAGGAAGTATGGGTAGAAGTATTGTAGCATTTTTACTTGTCTCAGAGGAAATGAGATTTGATGAAAACCATTAGCTTAGACTTGAAGAGAAGCAGAGCTTCCTGTCTCCATGGAAACAAACCAGGGCTGCAGGAGCACATCCTGAGCATCGTCAGGGGCTATGGGGCCAAAGACTCAGACAATCAGAAAATGTCCTTAAGTCATCCCACTGTCCCTTTCCACACCATTCCCAGGGCTTTTGGAGAGAGGGAGGGAGGCATGGAGGAGCACTTGAGCTATCTCCAAACTGGGGCAGGGACAGTCAGGCCAGGGACTGCTTGCATACACACCGGGGAGCAATGTGAAGTCTTGCATATGGAAGGCATGCCACAGTTTTCAATGCACCTTTGCTCCATTATTGTTTGTTCTTTGCAACAGCTCTGCACAGTCAGTAGACAGTGTCTTTATTTGCATATAAGAAGAGGGAGGTTTACAGATGCTAATCTCCAACTAGTTGCTGGTAGGTGTGGGCCAGAGGTTATAATTTCTCAACTTCTGTTTAGGTGCTTATTTTAATATACTAGGAAGCTTCCATTCAGGGATGCTGGCACCCAGGATGGCACAACTAGTGAAAAGTTGCCAAGGCTTAGCCTAGAATACCATCCTGACTGTATAGATGTATTAGTGCAAGTTTTAATCTGAACATGCACACACTGATCTTGACATAGACAATGTGACCTGGTACATACTAAGCAGAAGATGCAAAGACCCCCTGTCACGGTCCTGTTGTGCTAAGGATTAATGGAAAATGGTAGAGAAGGAATTCTGCTGGTTGCACTTCTTTGGTGAGTGGAGTGGCTCCTTCAGCAAGCAGAAGGACTGTGTCTGTCTTGCTATCAACTCATTTGCTGGCTGCGTTTGACGACTCAGTGCAATTCAGCAGATGTTATATTGAGTGTCTACTCTGCAAGAGAGAACTTGCTGGACTCTTAGCTATAAAGATGAGTAAAATAAGGAAGACTATAGACTAATGATGAAATTTTTCAAAATACACAAAATGGGGTCTAAGTTCAAATAATCTAGAATTCTAGTCCCCTCAAAAGCTATTAAGATTCATAGGTGGCTCACATAGTTTAGGTAATGACTTTCTTAAAAGGCAATTTTGGGGATACAAAGGTGAGTAAGACGTAAATCATGGCCATAAGGAACAGACTGACAAATGTCCCTTTAGTGTTAAACCTTGTGTCTCCTGATGGACCTGCCCTTGCTTATTAGGAGGTAACTCGTGTGTGTTCTCCAGGGCTGAGAAGGAAATTATTCATGCCCAGCTTAGTGATCTGGGTGAGATCTCTGAGGGTTATCGTGGGTATTAGATCGACATGTGTCTGATTCTCCCAAGGCAGGCTGACATTGAGGGTGGTGTGCGTTCCTTGCTCTGGAGTTACAAATGTCTCTGCCACCCTTAGGTTTCTTATGCTGGTGATGTCTTTCCACATAACTGGATCTCTCGTAGGTCTCAGTGCCTTGTTTTTATGCTCCATAAGTGATTGCAAAATTGAAGGGCAACTAAGTAACACCAGGAGAATAAAGAGTATTGCAGAGAACTGAGGAAGAGGCTGGCATCTTAAAAGTCAGCAGTGTAACCATTGAAATTGGACATCTTGGTAAAAGTTCCAGAGAAGCTGTTTCCTCCGCAGGATGATGCTTCTGCCTACAGATTACAGGCATTGCAGGCAAATGCTTACCGCAGGCTGAACACATGGCTATTGGTCATTTTTTTTTTTTCTGTCTAGTTAATTTCTCATATCCTTTGCTGTTTTCCCACTGGTGTATTTATCTTTTCCGTATGACCTTTAAAAATCTATTTGTATAGTAAGTCTATGAATCATTTTATGTCATACGTGTCAAATGCTTCAAGAATAATCACTTTTAACAGATAATTAAAACTGTTGTCTCATTGGAAATCATGGGCAACTAAGCCGTTAGAAGCCGAAAAAGATGAAACAGCTATTCCTTTTACTTTAGAGCACTTCATTGAGAAAGCATTTCAGGTGTATTCATTTGTTGGGTTCTCACAGTGATGCTAAGAAGTATTATTATCTTACACACAAGGAGATTGCAGGTCAAAGTGAGCAAATAACAGGCCCTAAGTCGTAAATCTAAAACTGATTTTTGGATTGGCAGTCCAGTGTCTCTTGGAAAGCGCTGCTCCTCTCTGATGAACTGGGTGTTCCTGGTGGGATCTTGGCTGCTTGGCTTTTACTCAAAACAGATGTGATATACATACCCCAGCACAAAACGAAGTGGTCTTTTGAATTTATTTATTAACTTAGTAAATATTGTTGGGTACCTGCTAGGTGTCAAACACTGTTCTAGATGCTGGGGATAAAACATCCCTGTCCTTATGGATATTATAGTTGTGTGCTGTGCATATAACGTGTATTTTACATAATATCACTCCCCATTTTAGAACTTAATAATAGGAAGAGGTCTAATCAGTGCAAATACCCTGGAATTGCTCTGTGTTCCCAACACTATGGGCTGAGACTGACTATGAAATGCAGTGTAGCTGCCTGGGGTGGGGGAGCTCTAGTTCCTTTTTTATAGGCTGAAGTTCTGTCCCCTCTCAAATTAAGGTCTAGTGTTTTCTTGTCCTAATCTACCTTGGGGAGTAGGAGCCATGCCAGAATAGGTGGTTCTGGGGGCTAAGCCAAGGTGGGAGGATCCTGGGCTACGAAGCAGTGAGGTGCGGAGGGGAAGTCATTTGGGAGGAACCAACAGTCATACCTAGAAAGGCTGGATCTGAGGGGTGGATCAGATGTTGTGGGAAAAAGAATATAGAGATCAGTGGGTAGGACAATCAAATAATCAGAACAAACTCCTGTTTTACAATGATCTATCCTTTTTATAGAGAAAATTGGACACATAGACTGGGACTTCTTTAGGTGTCTTTTTGGTAATAAAGACAACAGCCAAATGTAAAAATGCCTCCATTCTTTGTTGAATAATTTTCCATATGTGGACTTTCTAGTTGGAAAAGTTCTTAGGTTATTGAAACAATCCTGGTATCTCCTTGTTCATACTCTTAGCTACCTTCATACAGGTTCATCTTCTAACACTCTGATACCTTCATATATGATGCATATGTGTGCATATGTGCATATATACATACATGTGCACACATTTTCACGCATGCACATACATGCTGACTTATATTTGTGTGCAAACATTAATGCATGCATTCTAGTCTTTGTTCCTCCATGAAGTCCTCAAAGAACCCAGTCTTTTAATGACTGTACCACTACCCAAATTCTCCAAATTTGTCTTACCTAGTAGCTATATTCAAACCTATTTCAAGACTGTTTCCATCTTAAAATCTCACTTATGTGTTTTTCAGAGGACGAGTTAATTTTTACTAGTGGAATATAGTGTGAAATAATGCTTAAGAAGATAGCTCGTTAGGTAGAAGGAGTAAGTTCTGGTGTTTTATTGTCCAGTAGGGTGACAGTAGTTAACAATCAGGTATTGACTGTATGATAAAATAACAAGAGAGGGCTTTGAATGTTCCTACCACAAAGAAATGATAAATACATGAGGTGATGGATACACTAAATAAATACCCTTCCTTTGATCAGTATGTAACTTACACATGTGCATCAAGTAAATATATAATTGCAGTGTGTCCAAAAATAAAAGTAAGTGGAAAAAAATGAAAAGAAGATGGGTTGCTAAGAGACAGACCTGGACTTAACTTATCTGTCTGCTACTAAACTCCACAGCATACACCTTCTCTTAGTTATCTCTTAGATGTATCAAACTTAAGACTCCCCACACTGAATTCAGTGTCTCATTCTTCTACCCTGCCACTAAACACACCCACTATTCTCCCACATTCTCCTTCTGTTATCTTTTATCACAGTTATTATCCAAGTTAGAAGCCTTAGTTAATCATGATACCTTTCTCCTCCCTTGGACTCTGCGTCTAATTGTTCAAGATCTACTGATTCTGCTTTGAAAGATTTCATACACTGTGTTTTGTCCTATAACAACTATCTTTAAATGTTCTCCTGCTCACTCTGATCTAGCCTGATCTCTGCAAAAAAAGTCTTTCCAAATTTGACATTTAATTCTGGTATTTGTATGCCTTAATTATTTGTAATGTCTTCTCTCCCATTGCCTAAATGATAGAATCATTCATGTGTTCATTCCCAGGGGTGTCCAACCTGCAGGCTGCAGGCCACATGCAGATTATTTGAGTTCTGTTTTGCTTATCTTCAGTGTTGGATATCATGAAAAGTATGCATAGACTTTTTGTTTTGCTTATCAGCTGTTCTTAGTGTTTGTGTATTTAATGTGTCGCTCAAGACAACTCTTCTTCAAATGTATAGCAGGAAAAAAAGAGATTGGACTCTCCTCTCATCCACTTTCCCTCAAATAGGTATTGAGCTTCAACTGCATAGCAGGCAATGTTCCAGATATTGGCAATATAGCAGAGAATACAACAAAAAGTTCTGCCCTCATGAAACTTACATTCCATTGTGGGGAGATTCCAAGGCACATAATATATTCCAGTTTACTTAATTAAAAGACAAACCCTGTTCTTGAAAAGGAATATTTCAAATTACAGTAATATCTACTTTGCCCACTTTAGTCTTTAATGTGATACTGATAAGTACAAATGAGATTTTTACTTCACTAAATTATGTTAAAATTTATCTGAAAATATGATGATAGCCAAGATATTTCCTAGAAAGAACAGCAAGGAATAGGGACTTTTTGTACAGGTAGTAAGATATACTCTGAAGCTACAATAATTGAAATAGTGTGGCATAATATAGGAGTGAAGGAACCAAAAAGAGACTCCAGTGCATACTGCATATAATGAATTTACAGTATATATAAATGTCATCTCACATTGGTGAAAAGTGGATCATTCAGTGAATGTTGTGATGACTAAAAAGAAGAAAATTTAATCATATCTTATATCAAAATAAATTCCATGTGGAGCTAATACATACATTTGTAAAATTAAATCATAGAAATATTCAAAGAAAATACAGAAAACTAAAAAAAGTCTTCAAAGGGAAGGCCTTTTATAAACATGACCTAAATCAATAAACCATAAAGAAAGAAAGTGACAAATGTGTGAATATGTAAAAATAAAAATTGACCACCATAATTCACTGATAAGTTCAAAAGACAAAACAAGCTAGTTTTGGATATTAGATTGATTATACAGGGGATTGTAGAAGGTGATAAAACAAAGAAAAAAATGTGTTTGAAGTGATTGATTAGTAATAAGACTGTAGTAAAGCTCTAGTAGCAGACACAAAATGAGGATCCTGGCTCAGCGCCCATAGTACAGTGGTTACAGCACCCACATACATTGAGGGTGGTGGGTTCAAATCTGACCTGGGCCAGCTAAAACAACAGTGGCAACTGCAACAAAAAATAGCCCAATGTTGTGGTGGGTGCCTATTTTCCCAGCTACTTGGGAGGCTGAGGCAAGAGAATTAATTGCTCAAGCCCAAGAGTTTGAGGTTGCTGTGAGCTGTGACTCCATGGCACTCTACCAAGAGTGACATAGTGAGACTCTGTCTCAAAAAAAAAAAAAAAAAAGAAAGAAAGAAAATGAGGAGCCTAGGCCCTGATGGCTGGAATGTAAAGACAAAACAGAGGTGAAGAGTTTAGGTGGTAAAATAGTTAAGACGTGATGAATAATCATCTATAAATAAATAAGGGAAGATCACATAGGATATGAACTCAAGATCTATTTGCAAATGTCTTGGAGAACTTCAGTTCCATTCACTGAGGTGAAGAAAATTGGAAGGAAGAAACCTCTTGATCTGAGAGGAAGTTGGGTTCAATTTCAGACATGGACAGTTTAAAGTTCAAAGGACCTGAACAAATAGATAAGGATCAGCCAAAGTCAATGTCTTAGGAACAAGAGAGAAGGTGTGTTATACCATTGGAACATGATAGACAAAATGGTACACATAGGTAAGGCTATCCATGGAGGGCATGTAGAGAAAAAAAAAAAACAGAGCCAACAGATGAGGGTTTCCAGAAACGTTACCTGTTTAAGAGAATATCTAGATTTTCAAAAGGCTATCACTAAAGCATTATATCCTAGAGGATAAAGAAATACAGGGTTTCAATAAGGAATGAGAAGATCCCAAATGCTAAAAGAGTCATAGAAATTCAGTACAGAATTGACTGAAAAGTAGCTGTTCAAGTTGGCAATGTGGAGAACATGCCATGCTTTTAAAAAAATTATTTTTAAATAATTACAGAGCCATAGGAAGTTGCAAAACAAATTTTTATAGGGAAATCTTTCTCCCAGCCCTGTTCTCCCAGATTCCCCTAGAGGTGTTTTCCACGTTTCTCCCAATGATAACATCTTGCCTAACTGTGGTACAATACTTACAATGGGAGATAAAGGTACGATCCATGGTGCTTCTCCACGTTACACAACTTTAACATACACTTGTTTGTGTATGTGTGTAATTCCATACAATTTTATCAAGTGTAGATTTGTATAACTACCACAGTCAATATGCAGAACTGTCTTGTTATCATCGGGACCCTCTGGCTGTCCTTTATAGTCACCCACTGGCCTCCACTCCCCAATCCATCCTTCTAGTTTTTCCTTTCAATAATGTCATTTAAATGGAATCATATGATACGCATCTGTAACTTTTAAAAATTGACTTTTTTTTTTTTACTTAGCATAATTTCCTTATAATCTATCCAGGTTAGTGCCTATACTATTCATCCCTTTTCATTCCTGAATAGTGTCTCGTGGTATGGATATACCATGCACTCCCTGGAACACATTTGAGTTGTTTTCAGTTTGGGGCCGTTACAAAGAATGGTTATGAACATGTGTGTGCATATTTTTGTGTGAAGATAAATTTCGCTCTCTCTAGGAAAAATGCCCAAGAGTACAATTGCTGGGCTGGATGGTAAGGGGTAAGGCATATTTAGTTTTATAAGAAACTGCCTGTCTTCCAGTGTGGCAGTACTATATTACATTCTTGCCAGCAGTGCGTGAGATTTCTGTTTTTTCTACATCCTCACCTGCTGGCTTAAAAAAATTAATAATATACAACAACCAATAGTAAGTGTCACAGATTTATCTTGAAGTCAGAGAATATAAATAATGCAGATCAGTGACGATTAAATCATGTTTTAAATATGAAGGGCCAGTAAATTCTCAGAAAAAGCATAAATAGCAACAAACCAACACTGAGAGGGCAGAAAAAACAAATACAGAGTTAACACCTTTTAAGTTTAGCACTTAAAGACTTTAAAACAGATTAATCACAAAGCCTCGACTGTTAGCCTGTCTCACCAACAATTCATTAAAGAAAGAGTTCAAAGGCATGTTCTTTGTCTTGAATGACCTCGCAAAGCTTAGTTTAGCCCCAACCTATTTTTCCAGCCTTGTTTCTAAGTTTCCTCTTTGCCTGGCCACACAGCTCACTGTCTCTGGATTTCCCAGGTAATGGGTTCTCTGGCTAGAAATAACCAGCCCCCTCAACCACTTCCACCCACTGCCTTACTTGACTGGGGAACTCTGACTCATCCTTCAAGGTTGAGTTTCTCATCTGGGTACCCATTGCACTATATATACTCTTCTACTAGAGCACTTGTTACCTTATTTATAGTTATTTGTGGAGGTCTTTGCCCCTTTCGCAGGATTGTGAAGGCAGGCACCGTGATGAGTTCATTTTCTCTTCCCCAGCACTTAGCAAGTATAATTAACAAGCACACAGTGGGCTCCCAGTAAATGCCCCTGGGCGAACAAATCAAAGGCTAACTTCCTGTTTGTGGGATGTCTGTATTCATCACAATTTTTCCTGATATTTTGGGCATTGTTTTCAATGGTATAGTTCCCCTGAAACGCAAGTTTTGTGTTGTTAAAGAGTTGAGACTCACAGTCGAACCCCATTGTGCTGATGTCAGGGGACAACTCTAAGAACTAGGCCAGCGGCCTTCTCTACCACACAGAGAAAGAGGGAGCCTTTGTCATCATCAGTGTGATGGGCATGACCCCAGGGCAGTCAGTGCTGTTTTGAGGACCTTTGTAAAGGCTTTTTTTTCCCTTTCTTGCTGTAGTAATTTATCTTGTATGCTCACTTCACTGTGGCTTTAATGCCAAAATCGTAGGCTTTAAAAGATTAGAAAAAGATATTTTTTTGTTTGAACTTATGTCCCTCCTTCTGGTATTTAGGTATATAGAACCTCATAGTAATTGGCTTCACCACAAGGAATTTGTGATAGTGTTAGAGCCCCACTTCATTCTGAGCTTATAGCCCATAGTCAAGCCCCTATAATTAGACATGTTTTCTGTGCACTTGCAGACACGTGCACACTGAGGTGGCTGAAATAATACCTCCCAATTTCCTTGGTTGATAATCACAGTCTTTGCAACTTGGTTATACAGTGGGTGCCTGGCATTTCTAGCTGTTAACGTTCGGATGCTATTAGGGTTGTAGTGGAATTAAAAGTTCTTTATTTTCCCCTTGGTGTCAAGTACATCACTACATTCTCAACACTTAATTATCGTTGCATCCCAAAATATTCTTTATCTAGCAAAAATGTTGAAATTACTCTTTCCTGTGGAAGCAAACTCTGATATGCAAGGAGAGCGTGAAGATGCCATGTTCCTCAGAGAACCCTGGAAATGAACAGCATTTGAGAGGATTCTGGGGACAGCGGAGAACCCAGAGTCTGTTAAAGGGGCCACACTAACCTCTATTAGACTTGATAACTAATCTGGTTAGCAATTGACAAGTCCAAAGGTTGAAGTTGACCAGACCAGAGGAGACCCTCAAAGGCTTTTCAGAGTTGACTGAAGTGGCGTTAGAGGGGATGCGATTTTCCTTACCCAACCCTCTGCCACCATGACCTCTGTGCTGTCCAGAGAGGCATTTCCTCCATCCTCTCACTGCCATATTTTCACATTATATTCCCCGTTTAGATCAAACTACCCATGATCAAATATAATTTGAGAGAGGGATGATCTCATTGCCAGTCATTAATACCTTAGTGTTCAAGAACTGAAGGAAGAGGACACAAGCTTACTTTAAGGAGCGGAAGGTAAAGGGGAGAAATACTAGCTTGACCACTTACTGAAGGACACAAGCTTACTTTAAGGGGCGAAGGTAAGGGGGAGTAATACTAGCTTGACCACTTACTGAAGTCTTTATTCAGCAGACATTTGTTAAGCACTGTGTGGGGGCCTCTGTGGGTTTGAGATGAACAAGAAGATGGATCCCTTGCTCTTATGAACTTGGCATCCTAATAGCTAAGACAGAAAACTAGCAAGTAAACCAACAAATAAGACAAAGAGTGGTACATGTTATGAAGAAAATGAACAGGCTCTGGACAGCAGCTTTGATTCTTGTCTTAGGATGCAAGAAGAGTCAGACTTGAGGGAATTGGGACCAGGCTTCCCGGTTGGTGTGACCCTGGTGTTGATTCTATGGGTAGACTTTCCCGCACTGACACACGGCTCCTCACTGTTTCCTGCAGGAGAAATGATGCTTGTCTCTCTCTAATGGACAGTGTCTGTGACTCTGAAAATGCGATCTACCCACCAAGCTAAAATAAAGAAACAAATAACTGAGCAATAGTATCTTGAATCCATTCATTAACCGGCACAGGGCACTCCATTCTTCACTTAGTGGTACACAAAAGGATATGTCTGTGATAACCAGTGAGGAAAGTTGCCCTAGCAGATTAAACAAATTGATAGTCCAAAGATGGTTATCTCACCAGGGCTATGCTTCTATTGGTATCTCCAATCCCTGGATACTGTCTCCATACATCTAGGAATAGGAGGGGGAAAGGCCTGAGATGGTCAGAGGGATCCTCAAGGCCAAGTTGTGTCTCAGCTTGTCTAGCTCCAGAGAGGAAGGGGTCTTCTTTTTGTCATTCTTTTCTGGCCCCCTTTCTAAGTGGTGTCCTCAGAAGCAGTAGTAAGCATCTTTCTCTAGGCTGGGCTATGTCCATCGATTTTATAGAAATAAAAAATTTTCACTTCTTTCCAGGCCTTTCTTATCCATATAATCTTTCACCCTGGCCAAATGTTACTCATGGCAAAATTTTGAAAAGTAGATGGTGTTTGTGTTTGAAATCATACTCCTTTGCTCTCCCTTACTTTAAGTCCCCCCTTTCCTCCTCCTCATCCTCTGTGAGGGAGGAGAGTTATTTGATGGACTAACTAGTTCACAGATAGTGTTTTAGCCTGAGTTCCCCTGGAATTCTGAAAGCCCTAGGAGAAGAATTGGGGGGCATAGGGAGTTGATTTGAAGGGGTGATTTCCAGCTGCAAAAGGGAGTGAGTAGAAAAATTGAGGGAGAGAAAGGGAAAAAGCTAAAGAATATGAGTTAGCAGTGTGGACTTCTGAGGGTTAGTCCACTGGAATTCCTCTAAGGAACCATGTAGATGTGCCTCAGATGTGCTCCACCAAGGCACTGGGGAATCAGGAGATGGGTATATGTATACGTATGTCTGTATATATGTGTGTATACATTTCCCCCCTCCATCAGTTGCTGCCCCTTGTCGAGGGATGATACTTTTGACCTCCCCTGTTTGTAGCCTAAAGGAGCTCCTGGGGCCTGGAGAAATCAGATAGAAAAGGAGAAAGATGTGGGCATTGTCACATCTATCAGCGTGTATAAGAGCTGTCTACCACGGCTTCAGGACCCAAACCTGAGAGGGGCTGCAAGTATGTGGGGCGGCATCCAGAGTGTATACTGCTTACTGTCCACTCAAGGAGCACCCACTTGTTTATTTGTTTATTCACCATTTGTTGAGCACCCACTATGTCCCAAGAACAGTTCTTCTGATGTCAGTAAGCAGGTGAATTAAAAGAAGCGGAGGGAGAACAGAATTGAAGAATGCAGCAGGCTAAGAAGGCAGGAGGTCCACTGCACAGAAAGGGCCACCCCTCAGAGGACCAGGGGATGGGCACCCCGGGAATTGGGATGCTGCCCAGAATTCACAGGCTGGGCAGGACACTCCTGTCCCATCCCACAGGCCCTGGAAGGACACTCCTGTCCCATCCTTCCAGAGCCCTGGAAGTTTCACTCAACATGATCCCACCTCTCTCCTGCCACCTGCTCAGCTCTTCCCAGTGACCCACTGCACTCACAGTCTCCACCCCAACACCTGCCCTGCCAGCTCACAGTTGTCATCCATCTTTCTTGGAGATACCCACCATTCCGTTTACCCCCCCATATGAATTTGTCCTCAGCCTGCCTGCCCTGTCACCCTCTTCCTCACCGCGGAGTACAGCATTGCCGTAAGGGTTCACAGTCCCCAGCTATACAGCTAATCCCGTTAAGGGCCAGTTGAAGCAACACTAGAGCCTGGGGCTTTTATGGCTTAACAATTGGGGATCTCCTTCTGTTCCTAATGATGAATGCTAGAGCAAGTAAGCAGAGTCTCAGTCAAAGTGCTCACTTATCATGGTTGATGCCACAGAGTCTAGTCTCAATCTCAGGCACATAAATTAAAAGTACTGGGTCTCAGTAGCTCTAAGGTCATTCTATCTTACAGCCTCTGGATGCTGTCCCCTTAATCTGGGCCAGGCTCCATCTGTCAGTTCCATGTTCCTTCAGCCCAGAATGCCCAGGTTTGGGGACCCCCGTCATCTCACCTCTCCCTGGCAGGCAGCGTGGCAGGGGCACGGGCTGCCAGGAGAAAGGAGAGACTGTGTCGCAGACCACAGTGACTGCATTGCCCTGACAGCTACCCTCGGGTCGTCTGCACCCAGCACAGAGAGCCAGAGCAGAGGTCCTTGGGGTGCCAACCCCTCTGGCAGCTGTGATCCAAACAACCATTTCGCCTGCAGGTGCCCACTCGGCTGGCCAGGGTTCAAGCGCTTCCCCCACGTGGGTGAGTGGGCGGTGGGAAGCCAGCCGTCAGCTCAACCCAGACGATTTGCATTCACTGTGGAAGTTCAGGCTCTCTCCTCCCTTGTTCTGTTCCTTTCCCCCTCTCTGTCTCACCTGGGTTTTGATAACACAGGTTAATGTTATAATTAAACAATCAATTTAGCAAATTTTCTTTGGGGATTTCCTTCCCTTTTGTTTTGGCAACTGCAGTTCTTCTGTTCTCCGGAGAGAGCCCCTGTGAAGTGTGTCTGAGGTGTTTTCCCTTCCCCTTGTCGACAGTTGTTTCTGTTGTTGCTTTCAAGGGCTAACAGATGACAACCAAGACGCAGTGTGTTTGTGGTTTACATAAGCAGGAAGGAATATATCTGCCACTCTGCAGGAAGGGAGGTGGCGAGGAGGAGGCAAGCTGACGGCTGCCACCCAAGGCCTTGCTCCCAGACATCGCGGGTGACTGGGAGTCTGGGATGTTAATTGTAGACAAGTGGGAACAGGGTAATTTCATGTACCCAGTAGGGACATGCTGTGCTAAAATAGAGTGTGTGAGAGAAGGATGTACCTGGTGCAGATACCGGCCTGCTTTTCTTCCACGTTTTGTTTCTCGTGCGAAACGTATACGTGGTAAGAGATAGGAATGGGGAAGGAGAGTTCATGGAGGAGAAATAAACTTTGAAAATTCTCGTTGCCATGACAACGTAATGAGCTCCAAAAGTGGCATCTCTGAACCAGTTTTGCATGGGAAGGCAGGGGAGCCCAGAAGGGAAAGAATTAAAATAATAACAATAATGAAGCCGTGATGGGGAAGCGAAGGATACGTCTGAAGAGGCTGTTAGCACTTTCCGCACTCTCTGCAGGGCCTGGGCTGTCAAAGCTGCTTGCCCCTGGCTGACCCCGCCAGAGACGGCGGGATAGGCACCGAGGCCAGAATGCAGAGCTCTTTGCAGCCTGGTGCACTCCAGACAATGTCAAGCTAAGGCATCCTGACAAAAGAGCCCCCGTGCATGGTGTGTGAAGCGCACTGCACACCGCAGCCCACCGCCAGCCGGGCTGTCTCCCTGCTCTGTTTCTCCTTCCTCTCCTCCTTCCCACCCGCCCTCTCTTACAGTTCAGCTCTGCTCCTTCCAGTGAATTTCACTGTAGCCCAAGTGACAGTCTGTACTGTATCACCCTCGGCACAACAGATCAGAACATAAAGTCCCCATTATCGGGCACTCGTTAGAACCAGGAGGCTCTTCTCCTCAGCGCAGCGCCCCAGAGCTGTACAGGTCTCACACAAAAGGAGGAGGCTTCGAGAAGCACGAAGTGTGAACGCCGAGAAGGATTTGCAGGTCCTGATGTGTTTGTCTACCATACTCAAATTAGAAACACACCCAAAGCGTCTTAGCATTGTTGACCCTTAAAAAATGTATTTTAATAAAGGTGTTCTTTGGTATCCCTTATCCTGGTTCAAATAGTGTTCATTTTTTCCTCGTTGGAACATCCATCACATGGAAAGACATATCCTGCCAGCACATAATCAGTGCTTATCTAATGGCCTTTGGAACCAATCCATCCATGAACAGGCTTGTTCTGAGACCTGATTGAATTTGGGGATCCTGCCGCCCCCTTGTGCTTTCTTGATATTGGTAACTAGTACTGTGACACAGTTCTGAGCAGGACAGTGATTATTCAACTGGTATGCCTTGGGAGGATCTCAGGTGTGCCATGCAAACTTATAAAGACCATTAATTCAATTATTTTTGAAAGAAGTTCAAAGCACAATAAGTATATTCTTTCTTCACTTTTTTTGTTTTTATCCACATAATTTAAGCGTGCTGTGGAAGTTCAACTACAGGTTCAATGGCGCTGTGAAATAAAAAAGAAAAAAGGTTGAAAACCACTTCATGGTAGCTGGTATCGCTACCATGAAGTGGTGTCTGGCATGCACTAATTAATGTGTGGTTGTTGAATGAATGAGTGAGTGCTCGATTCAGGGTGAAGTGTGAGGCCCTCCTTGTTCCCAGTGCTCTGGCTAGACGCTGATAAGTGACTGTTTGGCAGTGGTCCACGTCAAGCTCAGCAGACGATGTGTAGGTGAACTGACACCCCCTGAGGAGAGCAGCCACGCTCACTGACATAAACAAATCATTGAGTTGGTGCTCTGTAGCAGCAAAGATTAAATCTAATTTTCCAGCCCCTTTCAGATACTAACCAGTTAAAGTAGGGGTCCTCAAACTTTTTAAACAGGGGCCCAGTTCACTGTCCCTCAGACTGTTGGAGGGCCGGACTGTGGGCCCCGGGACGAATTGGCTGCTAAGCAGGACAGGAAGTGGCGGCAAAAACACCACTCCTAAGGCCTACAGATACATGAAAAAATGCTCACCATCCTTAATCATCAGAGAAATGCAAATCAAAACTACTCTGAGATATCATTTAACTCCAGTGAGATTAGCCCATACCACAAAATCCCAAAACCAGAGATGCTGGCGTGGATGTGGAGATTAGGGAACACTCCTACACTGCTGGTGGGAATGTAAACTAATACGTTCCTTTTGGAAAGATACCTGGAGAACACTCAGAGAACTAAAAATAGACCTGCCATTTGACCCCGCAATTCCCTTGCTGGGTATATTCCCAGAGGACCAAAAATCGCATTACAACAAAGACATTTGTATGAGAATGCTTATTGCAGCCCAATTCATAATCGCCAGGTCATGGAAGAAGCCCAAGTGCCCATCGATCCACGAATGGATCAACAAACTGTGGTATATGTACACCATGGAATACTATGCAGCCATTAAGAGGTAGGGTCTTGCTGTGCTGCCCAATCTGGTCTCCAACATCTGGCTCAAGCAATGCTCCCCCTTGGGCTCCAAGAGTGCTGGGATTACAGGTGAGAGCCATG
>CAUYTI010144403.1:0-97108 GCA_963575145.1 Galago senegalensis | reverse complement strand
TTATCTTCAGTGTCAGAGATTCTATCTCCTGCCTCGTCCATCCTCTGATGAAGGGATTTGACTGTGCTCTGCAACCTCTTGTTTTAGAGTATTGTAATTCTTGATCATTTTATCTTTGAAATCTTTAAATTCCTGGGACAGATTTTTAATGATTTGAAATTCTAGCTCCCTCTTTTCCTCCAACCTGTTGATCTTACTCCTTATCCATATACTGAACTTAATTTCTGACATTTCAGATATCTGTTTATGTAGTGCGTCTTCCATTGTGTCTACTCCATCCATCTTTCGGGACATTAAACTACTCTGGTTATTTTGGTTGCCAGAGTTTTTCTGCTGATTCCGTCCCATGTTGAATTGCACCTTTCGGAAACTGTGCCTAAAACCGTTCTGCCAGTGACTTCTTCTAGTTTTCTCCTGGGTACAACCCGGCAAGACCCTGGGAGGCAGGGCCAGCAGGCGGGGTAATGCAGCCCAACCCTGCAGGAGTCAGTGTAGCCATCGTGGCCCTGGGAGGTAGGCACAACCTGCCCCAGAAGAGGTCAGTTATCCCTGCTGGCTACCAAAGCCCCAGAGACAGGTGCACCACTGGAGGGATGGTGCAACCCTCCCGGGCAGGAGCTTCTGGCAAGAGCAAGCTGGCAAGGCCCTTTTGGAGGTTATGTGACCTGCCCTAGCAGAAGTCAATTGTCCTTGCAAGCCACTAAAGCCCCAGAGGCATGCTCGCAGCTGGCGGGATGGCACAACCCTCTCTGGTGGGAGGTCATGTTGATGGCCGCTAGGAAGTCCGAGGAAGCAGGCACACGTCTGCTCGACCTGTCCCAGCAGAAGTCAGCTGCTGTCACAATTCACCAAGCCCCAGAGGCTGGGACGTGCAAGGCTGGCTGGCTGGCACAACCCATTCCCGCTGGAGCTGCTGGCATCTGCCAGCTGACAAGACCCTGGGAAGTGGACATGAGACTGCGAGACCGCCCAGCAGAAGTCAGTTGCCCTCCCTGGTCACGAAAGCCCTGGAGGCTGGAACGCGACTGGGGGGACTGCACGACCCTCTTAGGCAGGGGCTGGTGATGATTGGGGGCCACGGAGCCCCAGGAGGCAAGCACGCGGTTGCTTGACCTGCCGTAGCAGAAATCAATTGTCCTCGCCAGTCACCAAAGCCCTGGAAGCAAGCAAGCATCTGGCAGGACTGCATAACCTTTCCAGGCAGGAGTCAATGGAAGCTGCGGGTCAGCAGGGCTCCAGGAGGTGGGCGCGGCTCAGTGACCCACCCAGCAGATGTCTATCACTGTCAAGGGCCACCAAAGCACCAGAGGCAGACGTCTGGTGGAGTGCCAGCCCTCCCTGTTCAGCATCAATCCCAGTCACCAGCACTAAGGTCTCGGGAAGTGCAGATAGCATCCGGGGAGACTGCTGAGCACAGAATGCACTGACTGAGGGTGGTCTGTCTGCACACAGAAACTGTGGATCAAGAAGTTCTCCCAGTGAAGGACTGGGACAGAGAGTTGGTCTTGAAAGGGTGGGAGGATGTCATTCCTGGCTCCCTTCTCCCTGACCCAGCTGGCAAGGGGAGGGAGAGTGGACTGGAAACTCAAATTGGCAGAGCAAATGCCACTTCCACTTTTCTGCCTGGGGGAGGGTGTTCCGAGTCTCAACTAGGTTCCTCCAGGGTAGTAAACTTCCCTGTTCTCTCCAGGAGTGAGAGAATAGGTCTTCAGTTTATCCATGGCCTGTAGGGGATTCGGAGGAGTGGTTGAAGAGAAAACAAAGGAAAAACATACCTTTCTTGGGGGAGGGGGTGAGTGCTATTCCTGTGGAGAAATTTATGTACCTGTGGAGCATTCTTTTATGTGAACCAGCTTGATGAAAGTATGTCAAAATATGTGTGAAGATACTACACTGTACCCCATGTTTGCATTAATGTACACAGCTATCATTTAATAAAAAAATAATAATAATTAAAAAAAAAAAAAAGAAAAACAGTATGGAGGTTCCCCAGAAAGTTAAAACTAGAACTACCATTATGATTCCACAATTTTACTATCCAAAGGCATTGAAATCCATTATGTCCCAGAGATGTCTGCATTCCCATGTTTATCATAGCACCCTTCACAATAACCAAGATATGTAATCAACCTAAGTGTTCATCAACAGGTGAATGGATAGAGAAAATGTGGCAGATACACACAATGGAATACTAGTTAGCTAATACTAGTAATGAAGACTGAAGTCCTCCCAGCTGTGGACAGCATGGACAAATCTAGAGAATATTATGTTAAATGAAATAAGCCAGGCACAGAAAGACAAATACCATATTATCTTATGCATATGTGAAGTCTAAAAAAGTTCATCTCCTAGAAATAGAAAGTAGAATGGTGGTTATCAGAGGCTGGGGTGGTTAGTGAGGAGGAGGGAATGGGAAGATGTTGGACAAAGGATACATAATTATAGTTATACACATAGAAGAGGAATAAACTACAAGAGACCTGTAGTGTACATCAAGGTGACTATAGTTAATGGTGACATAGTGTATTCTTGAAAAATATAGGGGAAAAAATGTAGAGGGTACAGGCAGCACCTGTGGCTCAAAGGAATAGGGTGCTGGCCCCATATACCAGAGGTGGCAGGTTCAAACCTGGCCCTGGCCAAAAACTGAAAAAAAAAAAAAAAAAAAAATGGAGAGAGTAGATGTTATGTGCTCTCATCACAAAAAATAATAGCCATGTGGGGGCGGCACCTGTGGCTCAGAGAATTCGAGCACTGGCCCCATATGCCAGAGGTGGTGGGTTCAAACCCAGCCCTGGCCAAAAACTGCAAAAAAAAAAAAAGAATAGCCATGTGAGGTAATATGTTTGTTAATTAGTTTGATTTAACCATTCTACAATGCATATAAACTTCAAAACATCCTTTGATACCCAATAAAAACAGACACGTTATCTATTTAAAAACAATTTAAAATTTAAAAACTTATAAAAATGAAATTTAAACATTTTTTAAACTAAAAAATTAATCTCCAAAAGGAAATCTTTTAAAAATCAAGACATCACATTAAGCTGATGCTTGTGGATTGTTTATTGGCATTCCTAGTAAAGAATCCAGTCTGATTATCCAAAAGTAGAAATTTAAAAAAATTTAGTTACTTATGCTATTTTGAAGAATGTATTTATGCAAATGGAATTTTCTGCATTTGCAGTGTTAGAATTAAAATGAAGAAATCTATTATATACAGACTCAGATTTGAGCTATATATTCCTACAGTTATACCCATAATCAGTTATTTAATTTCATCAGAATATACAAGGCCTAACAATTAAGTTTGTGAACTTGCCACCATGTAGCACTGTAAAAACAGCTCAGTAAGGTTTCATAACCTTGGTATATCAGTGTCTCACATCAATGTCTCTCAGCTGTGTTTGTACTGACATGCAGTGATGTCTTGCTAAATGGCCTTTATTATTGTTGTTGCATGTTATTGCTGTTGACCAGCTCTAATGGTTATTCAAGAAAAATAGTTCCAAAATTGCTATGAAGGGTGGCCTAGTCATTGGCACCAGTTCGTAGCTTCCCAAAGGGAATACTTCAAAGGGAATCATAAGGATATTCAGTAATAAGGTATCTAGCACTTTCTCCAGATGAACTTAATCTTAATTGTCAGACCTTGTATCATCTAAAGATGGCTGGGGGAAAAGCAAGGCTTTCTGTTCTTAAAAAAGAACCAGAATAAAAGTGACACTGGGAAAGAAAAAAAAAAGGTTTACTACAATTTTTGAAGGAAGTTAGCGGATGGTGAGTATGCGTAAAAAGAAAAGACCAAAAGAAGCAGGGAAAAAGAAAATCTGTGAGACTGTCAAAAAAGTAGTCGAAGAGTGGTGCCCCTTTCCATACTGAGTTTCTCCCCCCACTCCATCACCGTGGACCGCGGACCTTCTATCCCAGCTAAGCACCAGTTCCTTGCCCACCCATTGTGATGGCTTCATTCAACCACTCTTGTTAATTTCAGTTTCCTCTTTTCTTTATTTCATTTTACATCCGTTTTAGCTTTATTGTTGTATAAATATATGAAGGTTATATTTATGTGCACATAGGCAAAAATGCTTTAATTTAACATAGGAATTATTTTTCTTTAAAAGGTCCTACCCCTATAGAACAGATCCTAAAGATAGGATCTATTTTTATTATACACACTGAGGGAGGCATACTGACAACATACAAAGACCGTGGATGATGTCATACAAAAAGAACAGAAAACAAAGCAAAACAGAATCAGATCAGTTCCACACCAATCATGCAATCTCAGGTAAGACTCTTGAGCTCTAAGGCCTGTTCATATCCACAGCAGAAGACGCTGTGATCTGGCATTTGGGTCTTGAAGTCACTTGTTCAGGAGATGCCTGTGGGCTGGACGGCATCAGCTTGAGAGGAGAGCCTTGCCCCACCCCATCTCTCCTGTTTCTGAGCCCACATCCTGTTCTTCAGTTGCCACAAAGTCAGTGCTTCCTCTTCATCCATGAAATGTGTTAACAGTGATCTTGATCAGCACTAGAGTAAAAGTGACATGGGGAAAATATAGATAAAAATACATTGGGAACCAGAAACTTTAAGACAAAGACCTCTGACCAAGCTGCCACTTGTAGGCTGAGTTTCATCATTTATATTTTTTTTTCCGATATTATTTTTATTTCAGATAAACATAAGTGCACATATGACTAGGTTTCATTGTTTGCTTTTGTTAGGTAACATCCCAGTTGTAGTTAAGTCCTTCACTCAGGAGATGTGCCGTATACCCCTACACTGAATTTGTTAGGTGGGAGCTTACCAGGCCACTTTCACTACCTTCCCCCTCTGCTCTTCTTGAATTTAATTATGTTTTTCTCTTGCGTGGGCCTGTAATTGTTCATCTACTAGTTTCAAATTACTATTGCATACATGAAGAGCTTGATTTTTCATTCTTGAGATATTTCACTAAGGAGAATGTTCTTCAACCCCATTCAGGTAAATATAAAAGATGTAAAGTCTCCATGTAGCTGAATGGCAATCCCTGGTATTTATATAGCACAGTTTATTAATCCACTCACTGGTTCATGTGCATTTGGGTTGTTTCTACATCTTTTCAATTGTGAATTGAGATGCTATACACATTCCAGTGCAAATATCCTTATGATAAAATGATTTTCTTGATTCTGGGTAGATGCCTAGCAATGAGATTGCAGAATCAAATGGAAGGTATACTTTTAGCTCTTTGGGGATTCTCTATACCTCTTTCCAAAAAGACTGTAGTAGTTTGCAGTCCCACCAAAGGCGTATAAGTATTCCCTTCTCTCCACACTCATGCCAGCATCTGCAACTTGGATTCTGTGATGTGGGCCATTCTTACTGGCATTACGTGATTTTAAAGTGGTTTTGATTTGCAGCATTTCTCTAATGATTAGGGATGATGGGCATTTATTCATGTGTTTGCTGGCCATCCATCTGTCTTCTTGGGAGAAGTTTCTGTTTTTATGTCTTGCCCAGTGATTAATTGGGTTGTTTGTTCTTTTCCTTTTTCTTCTTTTTTTTTTTTCCTTGAGGCAGAGTCTCACTCTGTCACCCAGGCTAGAGTGCTATTGGCATTATCATAGCTCACAGCAACTTCAAACTTCTGAGTTCAAGCAATCCTCCTGCCTCAGCCTCCCGAGTAGCTGGGACTACTGGTGCCCAGCTGATTTTTCTATTTTTAATAGAAATGGGGGTCTCACTCTTGCTCATGCTGGTCTCAAACTCCTCACCTCAAGTGATCCTCCCACCTTAGCTTCCCTCAGTGTTCGGATTATAGGCGTGAGCCACCATGCCCAGCCTGTTTTCTCTTTTGTTGATGTTCTCTTTGAGTTAGTTGTAGATTCGCTTCATTTATTTTTAAGTCAAAGGCAGTATTGAATGATTGCCCTTGATCTGAAGTGAGGAAGAGGGGCTGTTTTCCCTTAGAGGAGGCAATGAACCAGCCAGGGAAGGCCACAGACTCGAAGGTGGAGGTCCTTCCGGTCTTGACACGGTAGAAAAGAAAGGGCTTCACAGGCTCGGCTTGGTGGTACAGTTCCATGATCTTCTGCTCCTAAAATGTGAGTGAGAATATCCATGAGGAGAAATAGAAGTTGTTTGAGATGTTCAAAGTTATTTGCACATGACCAACAAAAGTTCCAAAGTTCCAGAAAGCCTTGGAAGCAGGCCTAGAAAAACACACTTCAAAGAAGCAACAGAGTGAAGACACATGAAATTTCACCTTCCCTGCCTCTACCTGTAAATGCAGAGATGGCATGGGAAGGATACAAGGGACCATTTAATGAACAAATGGCCACACTTGAACAATAAATTGGGATTCTCCTCACATAAGACACTGAGGAATGACCTGGGAAAGGCAACAGGATGCAACCTGGCAGCAAGAAGCCCAGGATCTCCCTTACCAATGCCACAGCAATGAGAGGCTCTACCCTCCAAGAATAATTGCTATAGCAAAGGACAGCCAGGTAGGGGTATGAGCCTCTGACCAATTGCCAAAAATACAAGAAAGATAAAATATGATGACAAAGACACAAGAGGTCTAACAAATCAAATGATTTGCACCAAAGGACCAAAGTAAATAGAGCAATCAAAAAATTCCTTCTATATTTTATAGAGAAGTATGTTTTGTGTGTAAGTTTATATTATATGTGCATATATAGTATATATAGGTAAAATAGGTATTTCTTTTTTTTTTTTTTATTGAAACAGTCTCACTCTGTCACCCTGGGTAAAGTGCTATGATGTCATAGCTCACAGAAACCTCAAACTCTTAGGCTCAACCAATTCTCTTGCCTCCAGCCTCCCAAGTAGCAAGTAGCTGGGACTATAGGCACCTGCCACAATACCCAGCTAGTTTTTCTTTTTTAGTAGAGATGGGGATCTCACTCTTGCTCAGTCTGGTCTCAAACTCTGAGCCCAAGCAATCCACCTGCCTCAGCATCCCAGAGTGCTAAGATTACAGGCATGAGCCCCCACCAACCAGAATAATGGGCATTTCTAAAGAGATTACATATATGCAAGATCTCAAGAGAGACATAGAAATAGTCTTTAATTCAGCCACTTTCTACACTCAGCAGGAGAATTCTCCTTCCATCAGGTTCCTTTACATAGTTAATGGCTTCGAGTTAATCAATCTAATTCTTTGGGTTAGAAACCCAAGAGTCATCCTTGCTGCTTCTTCCTTTGGTTCCCTAACATGTAACCTAGAGGCAAGGCCAAAATATTTTCTGAGCTTTTCAAAATACTTCCTGAGCTGAGACACTTCTTGTACCTTGCCCACACACACTGCCAACCCCCAAACCAAGACATCACCAACTCTCACCTAGACACTTAGGATAACTTTCCAATTATTCTTCTTGAACCTGCTCTACCCTCTACAAATTCACAGTGCCACACCTCCTCCTCCATCCTCAGCTTCAACATCTTACTTACTGGGAAAACTGAAACAATAAGGAGAGGACTTCCTCAAACACCCACAACATAGCTCCCAGAACATCACACCCGCACCTTCCTGTCTGAGAAGGTCTGGGTGGGCAGTCCCACCTGCACTTACCAACTTAAAGGCATTCATCTCTCCCTGCTTTTCTGAGCTCCAACAGTTCTGCTTGTTTTACACAATCACTTCCATTGGCATACTGCTATCATTTCTACCCTCTTAAAAAAATAACAACTTTGATTTCCTACCACCACTGCCAGTGCCCCTTTGCAAAATTCCTTACAATAACTGTCTATATTTTCTGTCTCTGATTTCTCGCTTGTAATTCCTCTCTTTAAGGCTTTCTCGCTTGTAATTCCTCTCTCTAAGGATTTCTCACTTGTAATTCCTCTCATCCAGGCTTTTGGCACTATACCGACATTGCCCTTACCAAAGTCCCCAATAACTCACACATGCTCCATCTGAGCACTAAGACACACCAGAAGAGCAGTTAGTCCAGTCAATAGAACAAAGCAGAGAGTGTCAGTCTGTCCTCATTTTGAGGGTCACACTCTGTCAGTAAATCATTCTATTTCCACTTAAAATACTTCCAGAATCTGATCCATTTCTCTCCACCTCTGCTACTATCCCCAACCGTCAAACCACACCTAAATCACTTCCCAGCCCCCTAAAAGATTTTCATCCTTGCCCTACCATCTATGATCAATTAGGAGCTAGAGTGATCCTTTTAGAGCTAAGTCCTCTCACATCAATCTTCTGTTCAAAACATTCTAAAAGTCTTTCATTTCACTCAGATTTCAAGGGAACGTCCTTACAGGCAATGGAAGTCATTGTCTTCCTTTATCTCACCAGACTCCTCTTACCTTGATTCATTCCTGCACACCTGTTCTCATTGAATATCCTGCTGGAGAACTTTTTGTGCCCTCTGCTTCCCACGACCACCCTGCTGTCACAAAGATGCCCACTATGCCATCCACTCTTGACCCCTCTCTGTTTCTAGCACTGCTCTAATTGTTCTTTCTCAGAGCCATGGCACTCTTTAACATGACACAAATTTACCAACTGTTACATTTATTGTTTGTGGTTTCTCTCCTCCCACTAGAATCCAACCCATGCAGTCGGGGCCATTTGCCATTCTGTGCACAGGTGTATCTCAAGTGCCCACACAGTGCTGGAGACCAGCAAGTACCCACACGTTTGCTGAATTGAATTGAATTGAGTAGAATTGAACTGAATTAAACAGAAGTTTACAGAATAAGAACAGACGGTCATTAAAAAATAGAAGAACCAATTAGAAAGCGTGGGGATTAAAATAGTAAAGATTAAAATTTTAGGAAATGCTATATGAGGTGATTTAAAAGACAAGAACTGCAATCATGAGCTAGAAGAACAAACTGAGAAATTCTCCCAGAGTGCAGCACCAAGATAAAAAAAAATAAAATGAAAGGATAGAAAGTAAGGAAAATTAGATGAGATATTGTCAGATATTGAAGTGAGATCCATGAGTTATAGTGACAGATGAATAGGAATCCCAGAAGGAGAACAAGGAAGAGAATAAATACACTTGCAGAAATAATGCTAAGATTTTTTTCAAATTTTCAAAAAGATAGATGTCCTCAACTAGTGAATGGCAGGATAAATTAAAGAAAAGTCTATTGCATGCATGTAACTCGAAAGGAGCTAGGCATAAACATGCTTAGGAAAATGAGGAACTGGATATAGTGGCTCGTTCCTGTAATACCAGAAACTTGGGATGTTGAGGCAGGAAGATTGCTTGGAGCCAAAACTCCACCTGGACAACATGGCAAGAACTTGTCTCTTAAAAAAAATAATAAAAATTATCTAAGTGTGATGGCATGCACCTGTAGGCCCAGCTACTCAAGAGGCTAAAGTGGGGGAATTTTTTGAGCCCAGGAGCTCAAGTGTGCAATGAGCTGTGATCATGCCACTGCACCTCAGCCTGTATGACAAAGAAAGACCACATCTATAACCACCCCCCAAGAAAAGAAAGGAAAAGAAAACTTAAAACAGTAATACTCTTTCTTAATTCTCAAATTAAATATTCTGCCAAATACTTCTATAAGTAAAATTGGTGGTTTTTTCCACATCGTTCTTCTTAATCACTCACCTTCAACTTCAGGGTGGGCTGTCCCCCAGCATCCTCACAAAACAGACACATTTCTGGATTCTGGATTCCCAAATAAATGGGATCCCCTTTTCCTTGCTCAAGAGCCTCCGGATATTTGCATGTGATAACAGTGACAGTGACTATAAAGATGAGGATAGATGGTGTCAGTTTCCTTCTGAATTCAAAAAATACTGTGGGGTGGCACCTGTGGCTCAAAGGAGTAGGGCATTGGCCCCATATACCACTGGTGGTGGGTTCAAACTCAGCCCCAGACAAAAATTGCAAAAAAAAAAAAAAAAAAGAGAGAGAGAGAGAGAGAGGGAGAGAAACAAAAAATACTGTGAGTGAGCAGGGCAACATTGTCCAAATGAGTCTGGAAGAGACCTGAAGAACATAATCCCTGCTACCCCAGCTCCCCTCCCCTAGATGGCCAGCTATCATATACATTTGTTTATTAACTTATCCATTCATACTGTGTGCCAACCACAGAGAGTTTAAGAGATTACACACCCGGCTTTTGTAATTTTCACACTTCTGCTTGAACACCTGGAGATGGGAAGCCCTTACATGAAGCCACTCTTGTGATCCCTAGAGAGCTCTGTCTATTAGCAAGATGTGCCTAATGTGATATTAAAATCTATCTTCCTGGGTTACTCATCCACCTAGTCCTTTCAGAACTCCTTGAGGTCATGCAGAACAAGTCACTCCTCTTTCATAGGAGGACTTCACATCCCTGAAAGCAGCTCTCCTATTCCACAGGAGGCTCCTATCCCATCTTTAATTTCTCTACCCTAGTCTAAGATGAACGTCACCCTGACTTCTCCCAGGCAGGTGTGAAACTCCCACACTCTTGGTGGGCCCCATTGCAAAGACACACTTTCACAAAAATGCTTGTACCAGAATCCCAGCCACACAAGTTCAAGGGGCAAGGGCCCACAAGATGACCACTCACCTGGAACTACACCTTCACTCCAAGGAACCACCACAAGGGTCTCACCCTGTAAGACCCACACCTGCTGACTCAAATCGCTGATGTTCCCAAGCACAGGCGTTGCGACTTTTTGGATGAAAATAAGAAGGAAACATAATAATCAAGACATCTATGCTAGGAGAAAAGTCATCTAATCCAGGCCTTTCAGTAAAGAAGGTCCAGGCTTGACACACCAAAACTGGCAGCACTCATATCACCCATCAGCCTAGCCTTCCTTTCCAGCAAAGTTGTGGGCTCTGATGAGGAGGGCAAGGGCTACCAAAAGAGGTCATTGGTAATTACAGAGCGGGTATTAAAGCCTCATGGTAAATATGTGTCAAGGCCCAGCTAATGTCTTCTCTGCCTGCTCAGTACTTGGCCCAATGCTGGGGACTGGGGCTAGATCAGTGCCTAAGCAAGAGTCCCCACCCACCAGAAGCCCAAGGTCCAGCAACAAGTGGATAGTAGGAGGGGCTATGTACAGAAGAGCAGAGAATGCTGGGGTATTCAAAGGAGATAGCTGTGAGGGTCCCATCCACTCTCACCAGCCTGATGGGTTGACTCGCTTTTGTTGTCTTTCATAGTAAGGTTGTCTCTGCACCTGTGAGGACAGATAGGAGAGATGAGCCACAGGAGATGTCTTTGAGGCCATCCAGGATACTAGGAAGGCCTCATCCCTCATTCCAGGCCCTCATCCCTCATGCTAGACAGGGAGATGGGAAACCTGGCCTGACATGACTTGGGTCAGAAGATGTGAGCTACATCTAATACAAAACTTCAAGGCAGCTTCAGGGAGGGAAATCAGGCAGAATTTTCCTCCACCCAGAGAGCCAGCTTATGATAGTATCTTCCCTAGGATTCAGGGCCAGCCAGGAATTTTGACCTTAAATACCACCACCACCCCCAGGCCACTAATGCCAGAGTTTCCTCATCCCAAGGGCCTCCTCCCCATGATCGGCATTGTTTCTCCCTAGAAGCAAGCAAGGGTCCCATGCAAGGGTAGCTCTGCCAGGATCTCAGCAACACCCCAGTAAGAAACAGCCCCACACAGAACAAGGCACAGAGAGGGCCTGAAATCACCCCTCCCCTCCCTTCCTTGAACCCCAAAGCACAGAAAAGAGGGATAGATCCAGAGTCAGAGAGCTACCTAGCTATCAGCTGCACCTGGTAAGGAAGGGCCTTTATCAAAACTCCAGCAGACTGAATTGCAGCTTCAGCAGGTCCCAATATTTATGCTCAGCTGTGACAGACCTGGGTCATTTATTTTGAGAGGAACAGAGAGGGAGGCCCCAGCTTTCTGGGTGGGTGTGACAAATGGACAGACAGCCTGGAAGAAAAACCGGTTCCTCCTGCCAGAAGATCCTCTGAGGTTCAGGTGAAGAAATCCCAGAATGAGCAGACATATGACCTATCCAGCCTCCCTGAGAAATGAGTGCCAAGCCAAGCCCCATGAGTCCCAAGTACCACAAGGAAAAAGGGTTGGTGACAGATAATACATTTCTCAGAAGGGGGAGAATAAGGGACTTCCCCAGAGCTCAGTTCTTCTGCCATGTCACGCTGGGGTTGGAACTAGAAATGTCTGATGCCCTCATGTCAGAGACTTGCTCTCCTGGGACTGGGAGCCTTGCCCTGTAGAGTCATTCCAAGGGCATCCTGTAAGAGCAGAATTAGCTGTGTGCTTCAGGCAGGGTCCCTATGGCTGGCATGTCTGGCCATCAAGCTGCCCCACCTAAGGCCACACCTGAGTGGAGGGCCGGGCAGAAGAGCTCCTCAGAGATTCATGCTTACCCTTCTATGGAGCCATGGGGTCTGAGCAGATTGCAGATTGCTCTTTTCACTGAGGCAGGTATGATCCCAAGTACCCCCCAAAATACAGTGGACTCCAGAATTGCTTAAGGGCCAGAAAAGTAGGCAGTGATTTCTTTAAAAACTGAGCCCCATGGCTTGGCACTCATAGCACAGTGGGCACTCGTAGCACAGTGGTTACGGCACCAGCTACATACAGGGAGGCTAACATGTTCAAACCCAGCCCAGCGTGAGCCAGCACAAGACCTCATCTCTAAAAATAGCAGGGCATTGTGGTGGGTGCCCATGGTCCCAGATACTTGGGAGGCTGAGGCAAAAGAATCACTTGAGCCCAAGAGTTTGAGGTTGTGGTGAGCTGTGATGCCACAGCACTCTACTGAGGGTGACAAAGTGAGACTCTGTCTCAAACAAAACAAAACAAACAACAACAACAAAAAAATAACTGAGCCCAAATCACTCTACCAGACTTTAGGCTATACTACAAGGCCATTGTGATCAAAACACCATGGCATTGGCACAAAAATAGAGACATAGACATTTGGAACCAAATAGAAAACCATGAGATGATACTAACATCTCACAGCCACCTGATTCTTGATAAACCAAATAAGAACATACACTGGGGGAAAGAATTCCTATTCAATAAATGCTGCTGGGAGAACTGGGATAACCACAGGTAAAAGACTGAAACTGGACCTGAACCTTTCACCACTTACAAAAATTGATACAAGATGGATAAAAGATTTAAATCGAAGGCATGAAACAATAAAAATCCTCAAAGAAAGTGTGGGGAAAACACTTGAAGATATAGGCCTGGGGAAAGACTTTATGAAGAAGACTTCTGTGGCAATTGCAACAACAAAAACAAACACATGGGACTTAATTAAACTGAATAGCTTCTGTACAGCTAGGGAAACAACAATCAAAGCAAATAGACAACTTCAGAATGGGAACATATGTTCGCATCTTATGAATCAGACAAAAGCTTGATAACTAGGATCTACAGAGAACTCAAACTAATCAACAAAAATATACCTAACAATCCCATATGTCACTGGGCAAGAGACATGAACAGAACCTTCTCTAAAGAAGACAGACAAATGGCTAACAAACATATGAAAAAATGCTCATCACTCCTAATAATCAGAGAAATGAAAATCAAAACCACCCTGAGATATCATCTAACCCCAGTAAGAATGGCCACATCACAAAGTCTCAAAACTGCAGATGTTGATGTGGATGTGGAGAGAAGAGAACACTTTTACACTGCTGGTAGGACTACAAACTAATACAACCTTTTTGGAAGGAAGTATGGAGAATCCTCAAAGAACTCAAACTAGACCTCCCATTTGATCTTGCAATCCCATTACTGGGCATCTACCCAGAAGGAAAAAATATCATTTTATCATAAGGACATTTTCACGAGACTATTTACCACAGCTCAATTTACAATCACCAAATTGTGGAAACAACCTAAAGGCCCACCAATCTAAGAATGGATTAACAAGCTGTGGTATATGTATATCATGGAATACTACTCAGCCATTAAAAGAGGTGCACACTTTATATCTTTTGTACTAACCTGGATGGAGGTGGAACACATTCTTCTTAGCAAAGCATCACAAAAATGCAGAAGCAATTAAAACCTTTTATATGAAAGCTATAACCAAATAGCCTAGGAACATGTAGAGGGGGGAGGGAGAAGGGAGGGGGGACTGGGAGGAGGGAGGGGGGTTGGAGGGATCACTTTTGAGGTTTGTCTTATAGGGGTACAGCTGAATCTTTCTAAGAGTAGAATGTGAACGTTCTAAAGCAATAACTGAGAAAAGGACATGAAGGCTGTGTTGACCAGTTTGATGGAAGTATTTCAGAATGCATGTGAAAACCCCACACTGTACCCCAGAAGAGTATCAATGTACATAGTTAACACTCAATAAAAAAAAAAAAACTAAAAAAAAAAAAAAAAAAAAAAAAAAAGAAAGATATATGTAGCATATTGAAGAAAGGAACATAGCTAAATACAAATTTTATACCATGAAAATTTAGGGAAATTTGGAACATAGAGGAAAGTAAAACAACCATTATTGTCCTCAATCATAAAAAACATGTAATTACATTAATAGAATTTGCTGATACTATTTTTATGTTTATAAAAGTAATGATGACAATTACAACACTGAGAAAGGCAAGTTAATATTAACATAGCACCATTGTGTACCAAACATTCTACTAGAAGTTCTGCATAGATTATTTAGCCTAATTCTTGAAACTGCCCTATTAATAAGTTCTGGAAATACTCCATTTTACATGATACTAATAT
Organism: Galago senegalensis; assembly: GCA_963575145.1. Taxonomy (NCBI): domain Eukaryota; kingdom Metazoa; phylum Chordata; class Mammalia; order Primates; family Galagidae; genus Galago; species Galago senegalensis. Next base: position 82,419 of record CAUYTI010144403.1, on the reverse strand, counting down.
TCAGGGATGTTAAGTAATTTGCCAAAAGTTGCATAGCTAGCAATAAAAAAGCTGAGTTAAATTCAAATTATGATTAAAAATCACTCAAAAGTATACACATACATATATATATATGCATATTCACACTTCTTTTTGGATATAAGTTCTCATGAAAAGGTATTTAAAAAAGCCTAATTTTCCCAAAATATATTTTTTCACATTTAAAAGATTTTATATGCGATTTAATATTTGATACATATGAAGGGCATAAGGACCGTTTATTAAAATAATATGTGCTAAATATTAATCCTGTGTAATGCTGCTTACATAAATACCCACTATCTTACTTGCTAATGTGGACTTTGTGTGTGTGTGTAAATATCCCAATTCCAAAGTCAATTTGGTTGATGTCTATTTCGTAAAATCCTGGTATGTATAAACATCACAGAGAAAACTTCAAGAGGCTGTCTTACAGGAAGAATCCATGTGAAATTTAGGTTCTAAAGATTTGTGAGGGTATCCTAACCTTGGAATAATTCTCATCAAGTTCTTATTTTTTATATTTGCCATCTACCAAAAATAATTGCTTTGAGTAGGGTATATCATTTTATTTTTCGAAATGTTTTAAATTCTAATAAAATAACATTTGATTCCAAATTTTTATTGGAATTAAAAAAAAGAGTCCACAGGGAAAACTGAAACAGAAGTCCTAGGATTCATCAAATTTAAATTGTATACAAGTATATACCATATTACCAACCAATTACCTGATCTTTTGCTTGGGAGAAATTTATGTTAAGGGACCTGTCTACATTTAAATGAGTCTTAAATTAAAGAAAATTGTCCACTTATAATAACAGCTTGTAATGTTAAAAGACTGGAAAAAAAGGATGGAGTAAATAGCTCAGATGATAATAACACTTTGATTTCCACTGATGTTTGGAAGAAAGAAAAGAGTTCAGGGACCATGACTTTTAACATCTAGAGCTAATGCTTCAGATCCAGTCCGTGCCATTAATTTAGAGTTCAAAATTCATTATTTGGGTGAGGGGCAGACTTATAGCCGTGACTCAAGTATTACAAAAGCAATCCAAGTAACAAAAAACATTTGTACCCCCTTAATACCTTGAAATATTTTGAAATAAAAGAAATGACTTGAAATGATTTCACACACAAATTTAACTCAGGGTCCCTTTGCCTCTCTTACTACTCATGGCCACCGTTTCTGCCCTGCCACCTTGCATTAAGTGTCTAAGCTTGGCTTATTTGCCTTTTTCTTTAAGTGTCTAAAACTTCTCCATCCCCTTACCCGGGCTTCATGTTGATTTATTTCTCTCTTTCCCCTAAGGCTGGGGGCTGGACTGATTTGGCCTCTGTGCTCTCATTCCTTAGCTGCAATCCTAACAGAGAATCAAAATACTGAAGACACCAGAGTTTCAGCTTAATGATCATCATTCAGGATATTTCACATAAATAATTGTGTGTAATCCAACTAGCAAGTCATTCAACATTCCTTGGCCTCCTTTTCCTCATCTTACATAAGAGGATGTATTTTAACTGGATTGTCTATTCTAGCCCTAAAATGTATATGATGTCACATTGCGAATTGGCCTGGAAAACTCAGAATTTTAATTTTCAGTCTTTTAAAAATCCATCATTGCATACTTAACAATTTACTCTACATAATGACTCTGCTAGAAGATTCAACTCCATTTTAATATATTTTACTGCAAGTAATAAGCAAGCGTTTTTCTCCTTTCTATAAGTTCTGTTTGCAAAATGTATCTGGAAAAGAAAACAGCACGGAGGAGTAATTACCAAGTTCTACACATAAGGACTATATTTAGACACTCTAAAGATAACACCATTCAATTTTAGTAAAGAGGAGAAACAGAACATGTTATGTAAAAATGAATGCAAATTTTATGTAAAACTTAGATGAATGAAATGTGAAAGTTTTAGTAAAGTAGTAATATAAACTTCTTTCAAAATGTCTTGTTTGATCTCACCAATTACATATAAATAAAATTGATCCCATTACGATACAGGAACACTATACTTGATATTTTCTGCAGCTAGTTTGGTAACTAAAATAAGTTCCTTGGCCATAAGTTCCTATGACAGAACAAAAATCTTTGAAATAGGAGTGCCTTGTAAAAACTGCATACAGGGGAGTAAATACACTATTATCTCCTTTAATATCAGGCTAAATGGTTCTTTTAGAAGATGAAGAAATTTATTTTTATTTATTTATACTTTTATGTGCCAATGAATGAAGAAAGCTTTGAAACCAATGGCCCTGAAATTCAGTTTTATTATTATGGTGGTATTTATACCACGGTAAGCAGGTTGGCTTATCATACATTATTTATTCTACAAGGCCTCCTGATTTCTCTAAGGTTTCTGGTAATACTATAGAGTAGTAGATAGAATGTGGAGAATTCATAATACTGTGATGAATGTTACAATTTTTTTCTTATTTATAGACCTACGGGAAGAAAAATGGGATATAAAAGGCCTCTTAAAAGGATCTGGAAAACATGTTTTTGCTAGTAGTTGTGTGTGCTTGTGTGCAGAGCTCGATTCAATCAAGGAAGGCCATTAAGGTAAAGAGCTAATTGTTCTCAGTTTATTTTCTTCCTTTTGCTTTCTTTCTTTTTTTTTTTTTAATGGAGGAATTCAGTCATTCTAATGTTTTCTGATCTACTATAAAGGCAAGGGCAGTAATTTTACAGTTGTGGAGATACTTTTACAAATAGCAGCAGCAGTCTACCTGTACATTATAAATAAACGGGAAATCAATACAATAAATATTTAAGACATATAAAGAAGATTTCAAATGATAGATTGAATGAACTGATGACATGCCAATTTTTAAAATCGTACCAATTATCAGACTATTTAAATAAGAAAACAGTGAAAACAGGTAACTCAAGGATATTTAGACTGAGAAAAGAAAACTGAAAGAGACTAAACTAAAAGAAATGGAAAGAGACCAACTCCCCAATTCCAGCCTGCTAGGCAGAAGATAGTTTTCAGGTAAGATCTGGAAGTGAGTGAATCCCTCTGGCAAATCTGGCAGTATCTTCCACTTACAGAATTTGAATCCCAAGTGAGAAAATATATCAATCTACGTTGACTCAGATAAATGCCTAGCTTAGCAGCTGCCCTGGAAGCCTGGCTCTCAGAGACTGCCAAATGAGACCTGCCTTTCCCATCAGACACATTTCTCATGGGTCTTAATCTCTATTTCCCATTTTCTGAATCCTTTGATGCCCAAGCTTCCTTTCTGCTCTAGGTCTATAATCCACTTCCTTCCACCATTTCCTTTTGCGGAAAAAGTTTTGTTTCCTTTTGCGGAAAATGTTTTGTTCCTTTTTTTTTATCATCCAAATATCATTTTTCCCCAATATCTTTAATTTTGCTTTGAGGGTTTTCTTTTCCTCTCAGAGACACACAAAAAGGCAGGTTTCCTGTGTCTCAGGAGATTGTCACTGTAGGGTAAATTATGCTTCTGCTAACACCCCTTAGTGCTACAGGCTTAGCAAGATAAATAGCATGCCCAGAAGAAGAAGTTTTAAACTGACATAGCCTGTTCTCTGTTTATATGCCAACTTGGTGAAATTTCTAGACAGACAGGGGAAAAAACAAGGATAGTTAACCTTTATCTCGTTTACACTAAATGAAAAACTAGAATATTATCAATTTTTCAAGCGATCATCTTATTATCTAATGCCAGAAATACTTCCAGAGTTAGAATTTTGCCTTCTCTCTTTCTCGTACACACACAAACCCACATGCGTGCCCAGAGGGGGAATTAAGGAACTGTAATTTACACTTTCATAGGAAGGACAGAGGGGAACTCAACATAAAAAATAACCTTTTTGTTTGTGATTTCAACCCCACACAGAAGAATCTTCCAGCACTTCCACTTTTCTAAATTGACTAATTGTCTTTGCTCTCAGGGATAATGACTGGCAAATATATATATCGATAATGAAGAAATAACAATATAAATAGTAAAAGGAAGAAAAAAATAACCCAAGATACATTTTCATTAAAATCACTAATGCAGGCTTGGTGCCTGTGGCTCAAGTGGCTAAGGCGCCAACCACATACACCTAAGGTGGTGGGTTCAAATCCAGCCCAGACCCGCCAAACAACAATGACAGCTACAACCAAAAAATAGCCGGGTGTTGTGGCAGGCGCCCGTGGTCCCAGCTGCTTGGGAGGCTGAGGCAGGAGAATCGCTTGAGCCCAGGAGTTGGAGGTTGCTGTGAGCAGTGAAGCCACGCAATCTACCCAGGGGGACAGCTTGAGGCTCTGTCTCAAAAAAAAAAAAAATCACTAATGCAAATAATGTCAATATTTTCATTAATTTAAGAAATGATGAAATAATTATCTTAGGCATGTAAGATCTAACCTATAATCTATTTAAAAATAAAATTTTCTATTTTACTTGCTTTATAATTACATACACAAAAATGACTGACATGTAGTCATATTTTGTTTGTTCACTTAATGTGTATTAGGTAAAATAAATATTATCAAAATGAGTAAAATATGAAATACTATAGGAATTATAAAATTATTCAAGAGAAGTTTTTTAGACTAAGATCCCAACACATAGAGATGATAGTTCTTTAATTTGCTGTTCTATGCAGATAATTCCTAGGTTTGATTAAGCACATGGACTATGGTGTTAGACTGCCTGGGTTCAAAGCTGTTTCTACCATTAGCTGTGTGACCTTAGTCAATTTACTTAACCTCTCTGTGCTATAATTTCCTTATCTGTAAAATGAGCTCAATAATAACATCCATCACAGGGAGTTAGTACAGGATTCAGCAGATTAATATTTGTAAAGTATCCGATACATACTGGTGTTTTAATCAGTATTTGTTGTTTTAAAAATAGATCAGACTTCCACTAATGCACAATAAATCCTTCAGAGATTATTTTCAGCCAGGCCAAATCTTTATAAAAAAGCAATAAGTGTAAAATTCTAAAAATGCAGAGTAACAGCCCATTCATTCGGAAACACTACATCAGAAGTGGTAAACTTTCTATAGGAAGCTTAATCTATACCTTCAAGAACTGACACCCCTACCCACCCCATTTGAAAGGTGCCACTATACAAATGTGATGAGAAAAGTACCGTATTTTATTCTCACAATATGTACCTACATGAAAATGAACTCAAGAGGAATGAGACAAAATGAAATTAGTTGTCATATAGAGTAAAATGCAAAATAACAAAAAACTTTAACCTTAATGCTAAGGTATTTCCCATAATTCCTTAAACTTTTAGTTCTTCATAATGCATATAATTGAATGGAGAATTTAAAACTTTAGCAGATGAAATTCATCACATTGTGAGTATGGGGAAGGGAGACTTTTAAATTTTACTTCATGCGGCTACAGCACTGATAAAAAAAAAACTTCTTTAACCCAGGAATCTGTATTTATAAAAGACCACAGAGAAGATCAAGCAGAGACCTTCTGGCCTGAATTCTCAGACTAAGGATTTGTGCTCTTGTGGAGATTTTCAAGGGTTAGGCCTAAAAGCAGAAGGGTCAGTTTTCTTTACCACTAACTCATGTGCATCATCTCACTTATAAGAGTAAGTCCATGTAATAAGGTCTTAATGTAGTTAAGAAATTTCTATAAAGAGGAATTCTGCTATATCTTTTTTTTTTTCATTGAAACAAAACCTCACTCTGTTGCCATGGGTAGAGTGCTGTGATGTCACAGCTCACAGCAACCTCAAACTCTTGGACTCAAGCAATCCTCTAGCCTCAGCCTCCTGGGTAGCTGGGACTACAGGCATCGGCCACAATGTCCAGCCATTTTAACAGACAGGGTCTCGCTTTTGCACAGGCTGCTCTTGTACTCCTGAGCTCAAGCAATGCACCTGCCTTGGTCTCTGAGCATGCTAGGATTACAGACATGAGCTGCTGTATCCAGAGAACTGTGCCATTTCTACATTACAAACATCAACTCAAGTCAATCATCCATTTTTTGCCTTTAGATGATCCATCTGAAGCAGATAACAGTGGGTGGATTACTTTCCTTCCCCTTCTCTTGACTTTTCTTGAATTTTATTAGTAATCTGCTCATAAACAGCCTAGCAAGACAGAGAGCTTCAATCCAGTAATTATCTATGCCTATGAATGAAGTGGGCCCTTGGGGAATGTCAATCATCTCAACTCTCTCTTAAATCCCTCTCAAGCCAAGCATCTTATCACTTCCTTTAATTGCAAGACTATTTCCAGCCTCAACTTTAATACTCTTTCTCCTGAGAATCTTTCTTGCTATTCCTACTGAATCCTCATTCTGCTCCTTTCTCAGTAGTACATTCTTTCAGAATGGACTGTTTCTAGCCAACATGATGGGCAATAGATTCAAGAAATATGTTTTCCTTTCTAAAGTTTGCTGATAGCTAAGGCTGGGAGTTACAGAGAGACAGTCCACTTGCAACCATTTGTAACTTTGCCAGGCAGCTTAAATGTTAATCTCATATAAATTCTGCCTGTTGGATATAAAATAGATTGCTTCCCATTCCGCCTTTGCTTTTTTCCATATATATGTGAATATAGAAATAAAAAAGTATATATGTGCTTCATATGTCAAGAGTTTAAGTTTTAAAGTGCCATACTTGCCAAACTTTCACAGAAGCATTGCATGAGACATCATTGAATTCTCAGTAGAATGGCTGAGTAGAATGGCTCAGTAGAATGGCCACGGAATTCTCAGTAGAATGGCTTAAATGACAGATCTTAAAATGCATCTTAAAATTATGACAACAAAGATAGTAATGCCTTTCTCAGTGACAGGTTTTAAAGCTTTCTGAAAGTATAATAAAACTAAAATCAGTAATGAAAATTAAGGTATCATTCATGTAGGTACATATTTAAAAATGATGCTAATAAACGTTACAGTAAAAAATAGTCATTTTGTGACATATATGGTGGCATGAAAATCTATCCACGTTTTCAACAGCTAGTCTATATGGGTAGTAGAACTCCCATGTGACTTTGACGTTATTTTTTAACTGATCACTTGCTGTTGAGAGAGACTGTCAAGAGGTTTTCTAGTAGATTTATACCCTTGAGGACAATATCAGAAGATGTTCTTTGATAGAATGACATTGTTAACACTGACAGTTAAGATATGTCTCAATATAACCCAGGATATTTAAATTGGTATCCATAGAACAACTAACTGCTATGCTATAGTAACTCTCATCAATCCCAGTAGCTAACTTCATCCTTTATCACATCACAAATATTAATATAAGAATGTTATATACCAAGTAGAAGGGTAGAGAGAGGAACAAAAATGTTAAGAATAAATAGGGTTTCTTCTCAAGTAGCTTAAATTTCATGGGGCATTGAGGGAAATGGTTCAGTAGTTACTACCCAGTATGTGAAGTGTTACAGTAAGGAATTAAGGAATCTACTACGTTCAGTATGGATGCATAGTAAAAATTACTCAGAGAGGCCAGGTCCCTGGACTTCTATGAGGACGTGACTTACAAAGCTGAAAGCTGTCAAATGCTTTTTCTGCATCGATTGAGAGAATCATGTGGAGAACACTCAGAGAACTAAAAATAGACCTGCCATTTGACCCTGCAATTCCTTTGCTGGGTATATGCCCAGATGACCAAAAATCGCATTACAACAAAGCCATTTGTATCAGAATGTTTATTGCAGCCCAATTCATAATCGCCAAGAAGGCAGTCTTAACGTGGGCAGTCAATGCGGGCAGTCAGCGTAGGCAGACCTGCATGTGATGCCTGTGTGACATCTTCATTCTCACCTCTGCTTCAGTGTCCTGTTTCTCTCATGCCCCTGAGGGTTGAAAATGATGTCGTGTTCTTGAAATCCCTGCTTTGCTCATTAAAGATCAGATTTTCTTATTCTCTCTCACAAAGTCTGGATCACCAAAGCCTTCGGGTCTGTGACGTGCTTGGCTTGCACATGCGCCGATATTTAGGCATTGCTAGGAAGTCTTTTTGAACTTTAAAGGAGAGATCCTTTTACAACTAGATTTAGAGTCAATCAGCAATTTTCTTACATACTTAGCACGAGTATCGTAGGCTAATATCTGCTTTCTAAAAATACGCACAATGTTCGGCTCAGCTGAATACAATTATTTCTTTTTTTAGCTTTTCTGGGTAAATTTCAAGCATGTCAGGATATTACTTAAGTTGGTAGATTTTATTAAACCTCCAAGAACATAATTGATTCGTTTTACAAATTGTTAATGCTTACAGAAATTCACGATAAATGAGACGGCTTCAGACCATTTCGTGAGTGCAGGGAAAGATAGTTTGTTAATGCTGGTCCCATTTTCCGATATTGTAAGAAATAAATGAATGTTTACCCTTAGCTGTTATAACCTTAATTTGAGAAGTCTTTAAAAGGCAATTACCTATACTTAGAGGAATCTTGACATTTTGTTCAGTGATTTCAGGTTCACAAAGTCTCCCCTGAAAAGAAGATTACAAAAGTGGGCCAGGCCATTCAAAGATACGTTTGATTTAGGTCTGCTATAAATTGAACATTTTAAAATCTGTGTATGGCTACTTAGCCCATTTTAAGAAATAAAAAAATGATCCATAGGCAGTCCCAACCTCTGTTCAGTTGCATTTACCCTCCTCTTCCAGGGGCCTGGAGGAGCTTTAGTTCTGGTTGCACATTGTGAGGGATTATTTCCAGTGCAGATTTCTGCAGTGTACTCCCTTCTTCTGATCACGACTATAACCCAGTGACCATTTTTAAACTATTAGCAATCATCCTTTTCTTCCCCAACCCTGTGTTTCACTCCCTTAGTGCCTGGTCTCTGATCATCTTATCTTCTGCCCATTATCCAACCTGCTGGTCTTTCTTGCCACTGGGCTTTGCACATGCTGTTCCCTCTTTGCCATGCTGTTCCCTCTGTTTGCACATGCTGTTCCTTCTTTCTCCTCTTCTCCCCATTCCTCTTTCCCAAGAATACACATTTCTGCCCAATCAACACCTACTTATCTTTCAGCTGCCAACTCAAGTGCTACTTTCTCAAGAAGCTTCCTGTTATCTTGTTCCCTTGTCAGCCACTCTCCTAGAATTTTGTTGTTCTTTTATGCCTTTCCTTCATTTGGGCTTCACACGTTCATTATCCCATGAATGTGTGTTCCTCTCATTAAGTTACATTGTTGAGTGCCCTGAAAGCAGCTATTGTCTGCTTTTTGCCGGAGTTCTGGCTCCAGCGTCTAACTTGGCACACAGCTCATCATGAGTGTCCTTTAAGCTTTTGTGGATTGAAGTGATGCACATCTACATCCTGCCACTCTTCCCTCAGGGGAAGGACTTCCACACTATACCTCCTTGAATTCACACAGAAACGGCCTCTGAAGGGCCCGCAGGATACTTGGCTTATGCTGGACTTTATCAACAATCTCTCAGGGAATGCTGCTGTCCTTGTCAAGCTGTCATGCCTGCAGGCCCCATCCTGGTTAGCTGGGGGACTGTTGGGTTTTCTTCTGGAGCAGCAGGACAGCCAGGCTACAGTGGGCTGCCTGATATGGAAATGGAACCCTATACCCTCCACCCTTCTTCTCAAGCTAGAGCAAGATAACTACTCTATTTCTATCCAGATAGCCGTGATGTTGGCAGAATAGAAAATATAAAGTTCTTTTTGAAATTATTGGTGCAGAAAGATGTTGCTGGTGAGGAAAGAAAATGGGCATTCACTGGTGGTGTTGCAGGCACTCTGCTAGTACACACAGCCATGATCTCCGTTAATAATCCCATATCACAGATTAGTAAACAGGAACACTGAAATCCAGAGAAAGGGCCGATTTTTAAACTAGGGTTGTTTGTCCCCAAAGCTTATGTGTTTTCCTCTACAACTTCTTCCAGAAAGGAAGTTTGGCCCTAGCTGGTCTGAGTTGGAAGTAGAGAATGCTGATCTTGCCAGAGGTAGGACAGTAGTAGGCTGGCCTCAGGGCCCAGGTGCTATGGCTACTGTGTCTTATTGGATCTCCACCCTCTGTGCTGTTACAGATGGGTGCCTAGTTTGAGCGCCATGGAGAAAGTTGCACATGAGTCACCAAGGAAAGTCCAGTGTGGCTGAGGCTGGCGGCAGGGAGGGAGGGGGCCTGATGCCACATGTCAAGGCCAGGTCAGGGGCCAAATCTACTTTCATACTCTGTTCTCCTGCCATCCTTTTAGGTAAAGAATGAAGAGGTAAAGGATAGGATCCAAGGGATGGGAGGAAAGTGGGAAGAGTTGAGGAGGAGGGTGAAGTGATAGTTATTATTACAAAAATAGAAGTTGCTAAGAGCATATTTTAAAGATCGTGGCAGAACCAGCCAGTAACAAAAGGTAGAAAAATCAAAGATGACAATGAGTTTAACCTTGTAGTTAACCTACACTGAAGTCTCCCTGCCTTTTACAATCATCAGTATTATAACAACCAGACATGCACTCTGCTCCCCCAGCCCTAGGCTACTACCAATCGAGTTTTTACTAATCTATTTTCAGGTTTCCATAGATTTGCCTAATTTGGACATGTAATATAAATTGACTCATGTAGTCTTTTATGTCTGGCTTTTCCTCATAGCATAATGATTTTAAGTTTCACCTATGTTGTAGCACATCTTTTTATTTATTTATTTATTTTTATTAAATGATAGCTGTGTACATTAATGCAACCATGGGGTACAGTGTGGTGTTTTCATATACAATTTGAAATATTTTCATCAAATTGGTTAACATAGCCTTCATGTCATTTTCTTAGTTATGGTGTTAAGATGTTTATATTCTACTTTTAGCAAGATTTATTTGTACCCTTATAAGATAAACCATAGAGGTGATCCCTCCATTCACCCTCCCTCCACCCATTCCTTCCCCTCCCTCTCTCCCCTCCCCATATTTTTAGGCTATAATTAGGTTATAGCTTTCATATGAAAGCTATACATTAGTTTCATAATAGGGCTGTGTACATTGGATACTTTTTCTTCCATTCTTGTGATACTTTGCTAAGAAGAACATTTTCCAGCTTCCAGTAAACATGAAGGAGATAAGGTCTCCATCTTTCTTTAGGGCTGCATAGTATTCCATGGTGTACATATACCCCAGTACCCACAGAACTGCTGTAGCACATCTTGACCCTGAAAAGAGCATCTCGTCACAGGGGAGTTTCCAGTTCCCACATGTGGCTGTAACTCTAACAGCCTGGGAGTTAGTGATGTCTTCAATGATGTTGGATCTTAGCGGTTTAGATCGAGTTAGCCTGGAGACTGGTGCCTCAGTTTCTTGTTTGCCCTACTGAGCAGCAGCCGTTTTTAGATGTGTGTCTCTGTTATGATTTTGGGGTCTGGGTTCCTTCTATTCAGGGCCACCATGTACAGTTATGCAGATTAAGCACTGCACAAAGGTGCCAAGTGTATGCATAAGGAAGAAAGGACTCAAATATAATCTGCACCCTACTTGTCCAGCCTTGAGCCCCAGCATGGGCTATGTCCAGCCAGAAGGCGAGGGTGTCTTTTGAACTCACACAGAGCTTCACGAAACTTCTTAATGCAGTCCTTAGGGTGGCATGCAGCTATGTCTTTGCCACTTGTCAGAGCGGAGATCTTGGACCCAGTTAATACGTCTCATATTTGAGTTAACAAGATTGAAGTGGTGAGAAGATAGAGGCTAAAATTACAGACATTTTATAATTAATGGATTTGTTCCTGTAAGGAAAACTTCCTGCTTTGTGTTGGGAGATCTCCAGCTCTACCGCAAGCAGAGGGAATTTTCAACCTCTCTCTTTTCTCCATCAGTTCTCCTGTGAGTTCTAACATCTCTTGCTGTTTCCATCTGGGTTTCTAACTTTAGGGTTGAGCGTTTCTGAGGTTGAATTGGTGTTAAAAATAATTTTCATGAAAGGGTAAAATCATGACTGTCAGCTATCAAAATGAGTAAGTGTTAAAAATTCTATTCTACTCCTTAATCAATGAAAGAACCAGGCAGATATTTTAACCAGTTGAAAAGAACAGACACATTTATAGAGCAGGAATATTAAAACACGTGTGCAAATGGAGGAAAAACTAGCTGAGTTCCTCAGGGAAGGAGAAAAATCAATGGCATCTCTCCTGGACAGGACCGAATTTGCATATCTATAGACAAGAATTATTTCCACTGCTATCACTTATCTACATTTTAGAGAATTGTAAAAGAATTCTATACCGTCAGAATCAGATAGCCCAGGGTGGTATTCTCTGTAGTCTGACAACACATCCTTCTCCTTGGAAAGATGCGTTTCCCTCCTGCCTTGGTGGTTTGTGGTGTGTCTTGTACATCTATGAACCTAGATAAGTTTTTATCATTCCACTCGAGATTTCAAGGGAAGGGCAAGATTTCCCTCAGGTTCCAAGTGCTCTTTGGTATTAGGAAGAAGAATTTGGAAGTTTTCTTTCTCTTTTTTTTTTTTTGAGACAGAGCCTCAAGCTATCCCCCGGGGTAGAGTACCATGACATCACAGCTCACAGCAACCTCCAATTCCTGGGTTCAAGCAAGTCTCCTGCCTCAGCCTCCCAAGTAGCTGGGATTACAGGCGCCTACCACAACGCCTGGCCGTTTTTTGGTTGCAGCTATCATTGTTGTTTGGTGGGCCTGGGCTGGGGATTCGAACCGGCCACCTTAGGTGTATGTGGCTGGCGCCTTAGCTGCTTGAGCCACAGGCGCTGAGCCGAATTTGGAAGTTTTCAAAGGCAGCTTGTTGTTGCTGGGAACAGCGGCTCATGCCTGGAATCCCAGCCACTCAGGAGACCAGGCTGGGAGAATCGCTTGAGCCCAGGAGTTGGAAGCAGCAGTAAGTTATGATTGTATCCCTGCACTCTGGTCTGGGTGACAGAGAAAGACCTTGTCTCGGGGGTGGGAGGGGCGGGGGATTCAACTGGTTGAGTGTGGGATGCGTGCACAGTGGCGCAGAGGGAGGCGCTTGTTAGATCAGAGCCTGGGGAATAAGGTCTTGATTGTTTTCAAGTTTTTCAAGGTAATTTTTAATTAAAATCCTAATTGTCTACATTTATGGGGCACAATGACAATGGGATGATTTGAAATACAGTGCGGAATGCTTAAATCAAACGGATTAACATAACCATCACCTCACTTATTTTTTGTGGTAAGACATTTAAAATTTACTCTTAGCTATTTTGAAATGTACCCCGGCATTGTACACATTAGGCGAGATCCCACCCGAGGCCTGCCCTCCTCTCACCAATCGCCCTCTCCCCTCCCCTTCCGTTCTTCTTCCTCCCCCCCCCAGACTCTCTTTGTGTTTTTTCATTCCTATGAGTAAGTGTTTATATGTTGGTTCCATAATATTAGGGGGAACATTGGATACTTTTTCCCCATTCTTGAGATACTTGTTGGAGGTCTGCCCCTTAAAGAAGGTCTTGATTTTATTCTTAAAATCCTCACACACTTCCTGCACGACCTTTGGGCTTGCCATTTATCTCCCTGCCTCTTGGAGACAGGAAAATAAGTGTTATCCGTAAGCGTGTTGAGGTTCCCCAATGAAAGGTACCAGTTAACTGCAAAGTGTTCTTATTAATTTGCCCAGCCTTGACCTTTGTCTTCTTGCTGGGATTTTGATGCCCTGGGTAGATTTGTCTTCCCAATCTTTCATCTCTTCTCTCTTCCCACCATTAATTTCCGCTGCAGCAATGGGGACCCCACCATGAGATTAAGTATTTTCAACGGCTACGCTGGGATTTCTCTGCTTACCCTTGAAAAAAAATCTGTCATAAAAAGCCTTACACATCTTCCCCATTTTTTTCTTTCCTCTAAAATGTAAAAGTAAATAGTCGATGGAATAATTATTCCAAATGCGTCAGAGTTCACATTGTTGTAAAAGACCAGCCAAACATTCAAAAATTAGTGTTGTCAAAGCGTAATGAGATTCTGCAGCCCTGCCCGAGATGCACCCCCCAAAAGTGTAAGAATACTTCTAAGATCTCCTTATCTAGAATCGAGTCGTCCTAGTAATCACGAGGGGTTCTTCGTGTGAGAAAAAGCCATTTTTATGGGCATGTTTGTGAATTATTTGTGATGTGAGATACGCTGTGTGTGTCTGCTTAATTAGCTTCACCTCAACAAGACTTTCAAAGGGACGGATAACAGTAGCTGGAAGCCTTAGTTTTCCTCGCAGCTGTGATGCTTTAATCACTTCACCTTGATTTCTCCCTCCTGTGCTGAGGTGATATTCTTTAATAAAAAAAGCCTTAACTTTTACCACAACAAATCATCTACGCCTCACTTTAATCTGTGGAGTTGCTTTGGGTGACCCCAAATGGCAGAAATCATCCCTGTTGTCCTCACCGTCAGTACAGATTTCTCCCATCCTGGGTTGAGGCTGGATTTCGGTGACTGCTTTGTCCCTTTTCAGAGGGGGCAGTGGGGAACAGCAGCAGCCGTTCCATCCAGGGCCCTAAATACGTGTTGCCTTTCGGGCTGCGACTCATTTACTTCGCATAGTTGTCACTTTACTGACTTGTGATAGATTAGTTTCCCTGCCATTCTAGCCACACTCATTCTCCACCTCTCAATTCCTAAGGGTTCAGTATCTCTCCTACTGATATTTCCATTTAACCATATGGAATCTGAGGTGGTTGTTCATTATTTTTTTGGGGGGGGGGTATTTATTTTGTCTCCCCATGGGAATTGTAAATTTTGAAAGGAGAGAATCACTCTGTAGCACCGAGCAGGTGGCCAGAGACAGGGTAGGTGCTTAGAAAATTCTTATCCAATTACCTAAATGCAAATGATGTTTAGATGGGCTCCTGCTTATAGATTGTCATGGAGGTCTACAACAGGGCATGACTCTATATGTCGTCAGAGGACAGAAAAGGGATTTGTCATGCTCATTTTGTTGTTGTTTGTTTTCTCATTTTTTGGAGATAAGACTCTGTTGCTCAGACTGGAGGGCAGTGGCACCATAATAGCTCACTGCAACCTCAAACTCCAGGGTTTAAGTAACCCTCTTGCCTCAGCTGCCTGAGTAACAGGAGCCACAGACCCATATCACCATGCCTGACTAATTTTTTCTATACTTTGTAGAAGTGCAGTCTTTCTGTATTGCCCAGGTTGGTCTCAAACTCCTGGCCTCAAACAATCCTCCTGCCTCAGCCTTCCAAAGTGCTAGGATTATAAGTGTGAGCCTGTTTCTGGTCCCCATACTCATTTTTGAATGAGAACGGGCATGGTGTGATGTTTGCTGAATGAACAATATTCATCAATCAATTGTCCCATTGATTAATGGAAGTATATAAACCTTTAACTGCTTGAATGGAAAGGAGATAGCTCCAGCTTCCCTTTACACTTTTTTCACTTGAGCTCTTAGAAACTAAAAGGTCTCCACAGCCCATGTCCAGGAGGATAACTGTAGCCTCCTCAGGCAGCTTTAAAAATCAGCACCTTCAGTTGCTTGAGGTCAAGTGTAGAAACAGGGAGACTGTGTAGGAGGATATTATAATGATCTAGTAGAAGAAGATGGTATCTTGGACATAGTTTGGGGCAGTGGGAATGGTGAGAAGTGAGGTCTGCAGAATCTATCAACAGTAAGTCCAGAGAATGAGTCCCAGGAGGAATGCCATTTTCAGTTTGGAGATGCTTTATGTCCTCAGAGGTCAGTTGTCTGAGCAGATCTTGGGTGCTGGTGTCTTTGCTGTGGTCAACCCCAGCTTCTTGGGGGTTGGCATGTGGATTGTGTGTTAGAGAATCTATTCAAGTCCTCTCAGCTGATTCCCTCCCATGGGAGGGGTGTGGCATCAATCACTCAGAATTTTTAAAGTACATCAGCTTGCTGGACAGTCCCCTCCCATCCCTGTCCTTGTCCTGCCACATCATGGAAAAGCTATTCTCGTGCAGCCTCTGCATTTTGCATTAGTTGACCTCTTAATTGCCAGGGTCTGAATCTGAGCCCCAGGGATCCGAGGTCCAGGGAATGACCCTTCTTGCTGGAGTTTGCTTGGAGCACGGGCTGCAGACCCTGCAGATGGGCCTGTTAGT
This sequence comes from Galago senegalensis, assembly GCA_963575145.1. Lineage (NCBI taxonomy): Eukaryota > Metazoa > Chordata > Mammalia > Primates > Galagidae > Galago > Galago senegalensis. The sequence goes on along the minus strand of CAUYTI010144403.1, from coordinate 66,396 downwards.
GGCTCCTCACCTCCTGGAGGAGGGCTTCAGCAAAGCTCTCTATACGGCAAGGATGACTTCCTGAGGACATCTGAGCAGACTCAGGGCAGAGATGAACTAGGGAAGGGAGGAACCCTGCAACCTGCTGACATCTCAGGTGCCTTGACTCTGAGCGCAGCCCCCTCTCCATGAATATTATTTACTGGTCTGCAAGTTATTTCCTGATATTTGCTGTATTCCCTTTGCTATGTAAGGCACTCTGGGCAGTTATCTGTGACCTGAGCAATGTGCTCCGTTTGTGGGTCTGACATCTGCAGGTTAGCAGGCACCTGTGGGAGCTTCCAGAGCATGGGGGCCTGAGAGGCACACTTTGGGCACAAAGGTGGAAGGTATACAGAGGTGGGTTTTGCTCCCGAGGGGTCTGGTTATAGAGGTGGTCATCAAATTAAATGGAAATGCAGAGCAGGTGCTGATCCTGGGCATGTCTGTGATTGAAAAGCAGCTCAGTGAACTCCCAAGGACCATGGTATTCATACTATTCCAGCACAGAGAAAGAAGATGACCCGGGAAAAGACAGGTGTGGCCAGGAGAAGCTTCCTGAATAGAGCTCCCCAGACAGTAGGATCTGTGAGTCGGAGAAGAGGGATGAGGGTGGGAAGATGGACACCACTGAAAGAAAGACTCAGAGGTAGAAGGAGCTGGTGAGCATGCCCACTGGCACATTTCCCACTCTCCCTAGAGAACTGAAGACCCATTCTACAAAATCAGAGTTTCTTCCACTTGTCTTCCTCTCCTTGCATGGAGGAGGCCTTTGCAGGAGAGATGGGAGTCAGGGCTGATGGCATAAATGGTGAGCACCGGGCCTCCTTGCTACCCTCTCTTCCTGATGCTGGTTTCCTGTGCTGCTCTCCTACCCCCTTGCCCTTCTGCTGTGTGATGATGGTGAGACGGGCGCAGCCTTCTGAGAACTTCCTGGAGACTTGGATGATGTCCATGTGTTTTGTGGGGTTTGTAGTAGTTTCATGTCTTTCTCCTGTGAGTAGTTAGACCAGTTGTGCCCTCTCTGGGGGAGCAACCCCTGGGCTGATGGCAAGGGGAAGACAGGCCCTCTGGGCTGTGGGAGTTTCCTCCCTTTTCATCTAGCCTCCTGATTTGGCCTCTGTCTCTGACCCACAGTAAGACTTTAGACAAGCCAGTTCCTCACTGTGTCCCATTTACTCCAAATGCAGGCCCAGGACTAGGTGATCTTGATTGCTTCTTGTAGTAACATTTAGTTACTCTTTATATTCTAATCTTTGGATGTATCCTTGGTGGTCAGTTCTCTTGGCTTTGGGGAAACTTCCAGCTTCTCTCTTCTCTGTTAGACAGATAGTGGACGAAGAGCCCTGACTTTCTGGGCCTTTTTTTTTTTTTTTGGAGATAGGGTCTTGCTCTGTCATTTGGGGTATAGTACATCAGCAGCATCATAGCTGAGGGCAAGCTCAAACTCCCCGGCTGGGGCTCATTCTCTTTTGAACCTTTTGCCAGACTGCAGCTAGTCAAGAAGGAAACTGTGCAGCCCAGGGCTGTTCTGTCAAACCCGAGCTCAGGAAATTTTACTTGGTGTATGCTTTTTGAGGTCTTTGAGCCTTCCAAATAAGCAGGACCTGCCTTCTCTGTGGTCGATGCAGGATTGCCCATGAAAGAGATTCTCAGCTAAGCAGCCCTTCCATACACAAGATCATCATCACCAAGTTTTATACTGATGCACAAATCTAAACAGGGGCCTTGGGACTAATCACCATGTGTTAACTGCTGGAAGCAACAGGACCAATCTCCTGCAATGGCAGACACCATGGTGAGCTGGGGCCCATCCCATCTATACCATGCCCCCCAGCTTCTGTCACTCCGGAGCGCACCAGGAGATGGCTTCTGCGGTAGTGAGGTTTACCATCCAATAGAAAGGAAACCTTGTGGTAGTTGGCTAACCAACCAAACGGACTCCATTTCCTCTCCCAATCAATAAGTATTAATCACCTACCAGACCCCAAAGCCTGCTTTCCTTCTGTGTCTCTGGGAGAGCGAATGAAGTCGGGATTGGCTGGCCCGGCTTTCTGGTGTTTATTATGCTTATGTCTGTGCTTTTGGCTTGCTGGTCGCCTTTGCTAGAATGAAATAAATAGTGGCCTTCCACTAGGCATGGCTCAGCAACTCTGCTAGTGTCCTGCGCTTTATTGGGCAATAAATTAATACAGAGCACTGCCAAGGAAACAGATAAATGGATAGGACAACAAGCACATTTTTAACAAGGAAAATGGCTTTGTTTCTCAGCAGCATCATTTAAATGATTAGCTCAGTTATTATTGTAGGTTCCTTGATTGGGGATGGAGGAGGGGCTGCTGATTAAAGGCACAGAAGGAAGGACATCCCGGGGCATCCTCAATGCCTCAGGGGGGAATAGGCGGAGGATTCATTTAGGAGCCTAGGTTCTGAGAGAGGCCTGCATTTTAGTCATGTGTGATAGAAATTTTGCCTGTGTTTTAAGCCTATAAATAGCATATGGTTCTTGGCTGGCCATACCTGCAGGCTGTAATCAGGATAGTCACACATGAATGAGTTAGGACAAAATCTTTTATGGTTTGTCATGGTCATTAACTGCATTAACTGGCATTAACTGACCTAGGGTTAGCAATGGCAAAAAGGGAAGGAGACCCTGAGAGGAAGCTCCTTGTTTGCAAAGCAGAGCTCTGCAAAGCCAGGAAGAATGCTGGCCTTCATCACAAAGGAAACCGGCTAGGCCCCAGAGAGGGCAATAAAAAACAAAAAAAGAATCCCTTCCCTTTCCTGTATATACTTGCAAACATCAAATCATATATGTCTTTTCACAACTAATGTCTGTAGGAGGTCCTTTTCCCACTAGAATATCAACTGAATAAGTGGCTTATGCCACTCGTTCTGGGCAATATTCCTTGTGCTAGGAATGGTGCACAGTATATAGTAAGAGATCAACAAGTATGTGTGGAATAGATGAAATTATTTTTTTTGAGACAGAGTGTCACTTTGTCACCCTCAGTAGAGTACTGTGGCGTCATAACTCACAACAACCTCAAACTCTTGGGCCCAAGAGATCCTCTTGCCTCAGCCTCACCAGTAGCTGGGACTACAGGTGCCCACCACAATGCCAAGCTAGTATTAGAGACGGGGTCTCACTCTTGCTTAGGCTGGTCTCCAACTCACAAGCTCAAGCAATCCACCTGCCTTGGCCTCCCAGAGTGCTATGGAATAAATGAAATTATAAATGGACTGCTTTCCACCCTCCAGATTATATCCATTATTTCTTTACAGCTTAACTACACCTCCCCTGGCTCCTCCCCTGGCTCCTCCTGTCCGAGTGACCATTTTCTCCTCTGCTCACCTATTAACTCTTCCTTTCCTTTCTTTTTAGAAACCAAGGGCTTGTTTTGGACCCTGTTTCCTATTGTCTCCATTTGACATTAAAATCTTATGATATTGACCTTTTATATTCATTCCACAGATCTTTTCAGGTTGCTATAAAATTTGTATCTGTATTTCTCTAGGAATAGATGAGTTGCCTGAATGTGAACTCAATTCATCTCGCAAGTGTAATAGCTCTTCCTAATAGGCTCTTCATGTAATGTAATAAGTACTTCAGAAAATAACCTAGCCCTCGCTGGATATTTTTTTTTTCCTTCACTTTGAATGATTGGTCTGTGTGCTTAATCGCTCAAGAACTCAGCTTTCTGATAGAGATTGAATTTATATTTGCATGTGAACAAGCTGCTGATTTTTATTTTGGAAAAACAGAAACAAAGGGAGAATAAGAGAGAAACAGGAGGTAAGTAAGAGAGAGAAAGAAAATATGACTGTATGTTTACTAACTTACTTTACGGTAAGTTTTGAGGACTTATTCATAGCTTCTTTATGGAAGGTATTTTACAAAAATGTAAGTGCTATAGGATGTGACCTCGGAGAAAAGGGTAGATGAATAGATGCTTCCTCTGCCTTAGGGACTGTAATCCTGGTAACTTCTGACAATGGGAGCTCTTCACGCTTTCTCATCTCTGGTACTTTGGATATTTCCATGTATCTCTTCTTGGTAGGGGGTTGAGAAGAAATGGCAGCTCTTTGGCAAGGGGTATTGGAATAAATCACTTGCAACAGAAATGCATTTACGAAGATAGTGTGCCATATCCTGGCCAGGAATCTTAGAGATGACTCAAAGCCTTTTTGAAACACTGCCATATAATTAAAGAAAAGCAACTTAATGATCTAACATTTAACATGATTCTTTATAGTTTTACTATTGGCCTGGAAAAGAGTTGCAAAAATAGCTTCATTTAATTACGATGAGAAACATAATATACACACACGTAGATGCCTATACATATGTATTTACTTCATTGAAGAAATTATTATTTGTATAAATAGTCCACCACGTGTGACCAAGAATATTAATTTAGGATCTATGCTTTATTCGTTCCATTCATTTGTCAACACGTATTCACTGAGGATGTGTCTTACTATAGACTTTACAAAGACCACAAGAGGTACATTCAAGATACAACATCAAGGGCTGATAGTCTGATTGGTGAGACGGGACATATACACACACACTGACAGTTAACATCAAGTGGTATGGAATTGTCTGCCTTCAAAATATGAATGATGGAAAATGTTTTGGAATATCAAGCAAAGGGAAACAAGAATCTGGGCATCAAGGCAGGCACTCACTCACTTTTTCATTTATCTAATAAGTGTATGTAAAGCACATACTATGTTCCAGGTACTGACCTGGGTGCTGGGTATACAGCAAGGACTAACTAGTCTGGGTCTCTATCCCTACAGAGTTTATCTTATTTTGAGGCCAGACAAGGGATCGACAAGTAAAGAAGTAGATAAGCAAAGTTGTTTTGGAGAATGATAAGTCAATGAAGGAATGAAGTAGGGTGAGGGGCAGGCCAGTGCTGAGGGCTCCTGTGTGCATGTACACACTCGCTCACAACTTAGGCGTGGCTTTAGAAAGGATGGTCAGGAAAGGCTTCGAGGAGAAGCTGGCCTGAACTCATACACAAATAAGGACAGGGAAATTGCAGACGGGATGGCATTCTGTCTTCTCTTTGGAAGACCAGGAAGGTATGATTTAAAGACTAGGAAAGAGATATTCTAGAACATTTCAGACCATCTGAGCTTCTTCCCTCCAAAGATGTGGGGTTGTAGTGTTTTGTACGAACTCAAGTGAATCAATGCATTATGTTGGTAGCTGTTCACAAGTGAGACTTTGGGCTTTTTGTTTGTTTTTTTGCATCTTCTAAGATGGTTATTCTGGAATGAAAAATACCATTGTAACCAGCACCCAGTCAGCAGCCCCTGTGCTGGGACTTTATATAACATTTACTTCTAGAGCTCTTACTTTGTGCCAGGCACTGTTCTGAGTGCTCTGTAAAAGTATGAACTTATTAATCCTGGTAGCTATTTGAGGATGTCTTCATCCCGCTGACAGCTGCAGGAACTGAGGCATGGCGACATCACTGGGAAGTGGTCTGGTTACATGGTCTTAGCCTTTCACTACTGTGCCTCCTTTCCATGAAAGGAGTGGGCATCCGTGTCACTCAGGATGCTTCTCAGTGTCCTCAGCCTTGAGCGTCCTTGACCAGTGGAAAGAGAAGAGAGTCCTTTTCTAATTGCTTAGGGGGTCTGCAGACCTCCTGCCAAGATGGACATGTTCTCTATCTGCTCTGCCCAGTATATATACAGTTGCCATGAGCACAAGTAGTGCTTGAATTATAGCTAGTACAACTGAGGAACTGAGTTGTTAATTTTTACTTCTCACGAATATAAATCTAAAAATTGAAGTAATATAGAATATTTTTCTGTCAAACACAGACTAATTAGGTCGGCCAAATTTTCACAAGAAGCAACAACTTGTAATGTATGAAACGTTGTGAGACTGTAACCAGAGTGTGGGGCCCATGGATTCTTTCTAGTATCTCATTAGTAATTCTTAATCATATGTTAGGTGGAAAATATTTTGGATATATTTGGTTCAATTAAAATGTTTTACTCATGAATATCATCTTTAAAAAAAAGCACATAGTTAACTAGGATATTTAAAATTACAAATGTGGCTGGTATCCTTGAATATTTCTATTGGAGGGTGTAGACCTGAAGTTCACCCTCATGGTTCTGGAAAGAGTGCTTGAACAAAACTGTGTTTTGTGTGGACATTGAGCTGTCATCCTAAGGATCAATACCCCATGGACTTCTGGGTCCTCTTGGGGTTCACTCCCGTTCCCAGTCCCTAGGGACCAACAAGTGCTGGGGTTCTTTAATCCTTAGAGCTTGTTGATGGAGTGCCAAGGGGAAGAGGTTGGTAGGAATTTATACATTGCACACATTTGCTTTTTTCAAAAAGATGTGGATTGTATTCAAGTTGGGGAGTCTCTTAACCCCTTATTCCTTCTACCTTTGATAGTTTCCTGCCAAGGATTGAGACCTGCATTGCCACTGGCAGGAAGCAGCTGTTCACCCATCCTGATGCTTGAGGGTCAAACCCCATACTTGGTCCCAGAGGTGCCCAGGGGGAGGAAATGAGAGGGCTGCATTTGCCTGGGGACCCTGTAGAGCTAGGAAGAGTCTGCCAAACAATACTGGCTGCTGAAATCCAGATGACAGCAAATATCCAGATATTGTCTGGGTGTGGCTAGAGCCCAGGTGCCATACTTCACTTGTGGCTGGAATCCTTGAATATTTCTATTGGAGGGTGTGGGCCTGAAGGTAGATCCAGCTTATGGCAATAGGGATAGAGACCTACCTGGTGGCAGCCTCCAAGTCATTGTGGTTTCAAGGAAGCATGTGAGTGTATGTAGGGGGTGGTGGGGCTCCCCATGGCTGAGCTATCTCAGGACCACTCTTCTAGGACCACTCCGATGCAATCTTTGGGGACTGGGCAGTTGCAGAGACCCCATTGTCCAGCACAGCCTAAGCCATTGACAATCACTATATGTTCCACTTTGCTCTGCTTTGCTCCTAAGATCCCTCCCATTGGCTGTTTAGGTGAACATAGTCCTGGCTGCACATTGGAATTACCTATATTCTAATGTATAAAGAAATAAACTAGTACCTGGTTCTCCCTCCATAGATGCTGATGTAATTTCTCTGGGGTATAACTTAGAAACCTAGTGTTTTTTTATTTTGTTTTGTTTTTTAAAAAAGATAGGTTTTCACTCTGTCATCTAGGTTGGAGTACAGTAGTATGATCATAGTTCATTGTAGCCTCGAACCCCTGGGCTCAAGAGAGCTTCCTATCTTTGCCTTATGAGTAGTTGGGATTATAGGCCCATGCCACCATGTCCAGCTATTTAAAAGTAATTTTTTTTTTTTTGTAGGAATGGAGTCTTACTTTGTTGCCTAGGCTGATCTTGATCTCCTAGAATCACATGTTCCTCCCATCTTGACCTTTCAAAGTTCTAGGGTTATAGGCTTGAGCCACTACACCCAGACTTCAATCTGGATTTTGAAAACAAGATCTTAAGTTCTTCTATCCAAGGATCTGATAAATTAGAAAGAATATTCTCAAAGTGTGTCAGAACTACAGGGGACGGCGGCATGGGGAGGTTGTCAAAATGTAGATTTCTAAAACAAAAAAAAAATGTAGATTTCTGAATTATTCATGAGACCTTTGGTATCAAAATATTTGGAAATATATTTTAACCTACTGCCTAAGTAGACATTCAGTACAATACAGTTTCAATCTTACCATATTGTGTCATTAACACCCTAGTCTGAATTTGTTCCTTATTTCCTGTGTTTTTAAAGAAGGCCAAGAAAGAGAGTTAAGGGAACACTCAAACAGATCCTTCCTGGTGAAATTTCAGGAACTTGGGGAGACCTTTTGGGGGTGAGGGGTTCTTCCAGATTCCCCTGAAGTGAAGGCATTAAGGTGACTACAAGTTCCTCAAACCAGAGGTGGGACAGTGTTCCACTTAATCATTCTGGGGGGCACTGTCTCCATGCAGTAGAAAAGCAGCTTATGTCACAGCTTGGCCCAGCCTTCATGGGTCATTCTCTTCCTCTTCCTCCCAGCCTGGGGGCTGCAGGAAGCTTCTGCCCTGAGATGCTTGGTTGGCATTTCTTTGCACTACTGTAGTGTCTCCTGGGATCGCTTTTGTTCATTTGTCACGGGGGGCTTGTGTTCAGTGAATTACCACGCTTGCTCAGGTAGCAGCACAGAGCCACCCTCTGCCGAAATCAAGCCAGCCCATCCTGCGTGGTCTAACGTTTTCTTTAGAAGTAGTAGTTGCAAGCAATTGGTTCCAGCAACTCCCTGATTATTATTTGAGCTACAGAGAGCATACTATGCACCCAACCCCTTCACGAGTTAGAGTTCAGTGTGGGATCAGAGGCTGGACTACTCTTTTCATCAAGAAGTGATTCTGAGAGCAAGTTGTGTTAGATTGCTCATTGACACAGCAGATGCTGCTTCCCACAGCCTTAGGAACTGGGTTTAATGGACTGCCTCTGATCTGAAATCTTGAGATCCCCATTTTCCTCCCTCTCAGCCTCCAGTGACTCAGTCAGAGTGGGTCGGTCCCCATCATCTCAAGCAATTTATTAATCATGTCCATTGCCAGACAAGATCTTAGAGAAAATAACCACTCATCCATCGGGGACCACTGACATCACGGGAAGATTACCTGCTTCTCTCAGAGACTCTCCTGTACTATGCAGGCAGCATGTGTGTATGTGTGTAAGCAATGTGGAGGTTTTAGACATTGTCGTTCACCTGCTGGCATGTCAGGTGTATCATGTTATTAAGGAGAGAACCTGAAATTCTCTTGGAGTGGCTATAAGAGCACTACTCATTTTAAACTGTGCTTTCTTTCCATCTTCTGGATATTTAGCAGCCAGTGTGTTAGGATGTATTAGACCTCTCCAGGGCCTAAGTGCAGCTTAAATTGGATGGTCATGTTCTTTGGCATCTACCCAGGGTACTTCTGATACTGAAAAGGAGGTGCTCTTAATAATTATCCCAGAACATCAGGCACACTGGGATGTGGAGTCTCTCCTTAGGCGTATAGACTTGGCACAGTCGACTGTCAAGAAGCTTCTGTTCTTGGTGTATTAAAATGCCCTCATAGCTGGGCACAACAGAGAATCCCACTGCAATGCCACTGCTTTGGAAGTCTGAGCCCAGAGAATTGCTTGAGCCCAGGAGTTCAAGATAGCCTGGGTAACATAGCAAGATTCTGTCTTAAAAACAAAACAACAAGAAAAGAAAAGAAAAGCCAGGATGGTGGCAGGTGCCTGTAGTCCTGGGAGAATGAAGCAGAAGGATCTCTTAAGCCCAAGAATTCAAGGTTACAGTGTGCCATGATGTCACCTCTGCACTGCAGCCCGGGTGACAGAGTGAGAACTTATTTCAATGATTTTTCAATTGGTGTGCCATGAAAGGATCTTAGGTGTGCTGTAAAGAAATTTTAAAGATCATTAATTAAATTATTTTCAAAAGAAATTCAAAGCACAGTACGTATATTTTTTATCAGCATAATTTAAGTGTAATGTGGAAGTTTAACTACAGATTCAAGTGTGTCATGAGATAAAAACGGTTGAAAAACACTGCTTTATCTCTATTAAAAAATTTTGCCATCAGAAAGAAGTCAGTCGGCATTCTGTTGTAATAAAGAATTTCTTCCACCGTATCCTAAACAGGTGTTCTCCTGTGTCAACTTAAATGTCTTCAGGGATAGGAAACTTGGTACCACCTGTAGCAAACCGTTCTATGATCAGATGCTTTTCCCTGTTAGACTGAGATTCATTAGAAGACTTTGCTTGGCTCAGCACCTGTAGCTGTAGCTGTATGCACCTGTATGCCAGCCACATACACCAGAGCTGGCAAGTTCAAATCCAGCCTGGGCGTGTCAAACAACAATGACAACTACAACCAAAAAATAGCCAGGCCTTGTGGTGGGCACCTGTAGTCCTAGCTACTTGGGAGGCTGAGGCAAGAGAATTGCTTAAGCCCAAAAAGAGTCAGAGGTTGCTGTGAGCTGTGATGCCATAGCACTCTACCAAGGGCGACACAGTAAAAATCTGTCTCAAAAAAAAAATAAGACTTTGCTGACATGAGATTGGTACATATGCTAATAATGTGTATAATAAAGCTATAAACATACAATTTCCTTGGAGAGGGAGAGAAGGTTGCTATGGTTTAGGAGTTGAGTAGGGTCAATGTCTAGTCAACTCAAACCCATTTGGGGGGGCTTGGCCATCATGACCCCCTTCTAGCCTTGGTGCCTTTTCACCAGAGAACTCAGGGAAAGCTGATGAAACTCCATGGAGTTCCATGAGGGAAGGTATGGTGGAGAGGGTTTCTGGGGCACTGGAGGCCTCATAAACCCAATTTGGGAACTATTTTGGTGTCACGAACTAAAAGAACAATGGCAAGGACTTAGACCTGGATCTGAAGCTAAGTTCTGCCTCTTGTGCAAGATATTTAAGCTCCCTGTGCCTCAGTGGCTGTACTCTCAGTATAGAAATGCCTCTTCCTTCTTGAAGGCAATGGCTCCTCACTTAGTTACATTTAGTTGGTGTTCCCCAGCTTCCTCCACACAGAGCTCATCCCTGCCCCTGACATGTTTAATGCTTAAACTGTCCTGGTCGCTCTAAGCCCATAACATTCACAAGAGAGTCTTCAAGGAGCTCTTTGGATGCCCTGCTTGCTGTGTGAGGAATGTTCATCTTCACTGGGCTCATTCCTTCTCGTCTTTCTTCCTTGGGAAAGCACCCCCATCCCTGCCCCACCCCCGCCAGCCACTCTGTGCAGCTCACCTCTCCTTCTCTTCAGAGTCTTCCTGGCTGTGTATAATTGTGACTCACTGGTGGGATCGTTTGTTGTCTGTCCATCCTCTAGACTGTGAGTTTCATGAACACAGAGCTTCTTGGCTTTCTGCTGTATCTCCAGGCACGATGCTTGGTAGTCACTTGAGAAATGTTTGTTATGTGAATAATAAATGAACGAGCTGGGGAATGGTGGGGACACAACAATGAATAGCACCCTTTCTGTCCTCAAGGAGGCGATGTCAGGCAAGAGACCAAGAAGAAAGCTGATGACTATGATGTAGAGCAAGGAGTGCTTTGATGGTGGCATACTCGGGCTTCCGGAGGCCGCCGTGATGGAGTAGCAGACTTAGGGTGCTTAGGGAAGCCCAGCAGTTGTCACCTTTCTGTGTCTGTCTGAATAGATTGGTTACCCAATAGAAGAAAATAAAAAGAAAAGAAACAATCAAGACACAAACAAAAGCCCAATCACTTTGCACACTTGACATATCATTGAAGACAAACTCTTGAGTGGCTACTTAAAATTACAAACTTGGGTGCTGCTGGAGGGAGTGTGCCAAGCAGACAAGTGTTTTTAGGAAGGTTGGTTGGCACAGAGCATGCAGGAGATGGCATATTATTGCCAGAAAGTTCTTATGGGTGGCTTGGCGCCTGTGGCTCAAGTGGCTAAGGTGCCAGCCACATACACCTAAGGTGGCAGGTTTGAATCTAGCCCAGGCCCACCAAACAACAATGAGTGCTGCAACCAAAAAATAGCTGAGCGCTGTGGTAGGTGCCTGGAAGGCTCAGGCAGGAGACTCGCTTGAGCCCAGGAGTTAGAGGTTGCTGTGAGCTGTGATGCCACAGTACTCTACCCAGGGGGACAGCTTGAGGCTCTGTTTCAAAAAAAAAAAAAAAAGAATTCTTATGGGTGGGGGGACCTGGACAAAGAGTACTGTTTTGTCCTCCTCTGGATATGTCTGGAAAAAATGGACGGAGTGATGACCCTTGGTTCCTTTGTTTTGGAAGCCAAGTGGACACCATTCTTCTTCTTTAACACTACTTCCTTCCACCAATAAAGGACAGAGTATATTGATGAACTCATGCTTTCCATTTGTGGCTCTTTCTGAATACTTTCTTTGGAAACCAAAGCCTCCTCAGCCACACCTTTACAAGTTATATAATTCTGGGTGGACACACATCTTCAGAAATCTAAGCCCTGCATCGGGGGATATTTTGAGTTTTATTAGCAGCAGTGACAGCTGTTTATTTAGTGAATATCTAAATTCATGAGGTGTCTTTCTACAGAGAAGATGTGTAAACTTAAAAATAAAGAATCTTGCTGGCCTTGTCCATCCCATTGAACTAGACTTTGAAAATGACTGAATAATTATTTCAAGATAAAGAGTTCTCTGCCCTTCGGAGGGCTCCCAAGTATCTTTTTATAGATATATTAAGGGAATTTTGTCCAAATAGTGCATTCCTAAAAGTAAACGATTTTCAGTGTTTTTATGTTCATATTCAAAGGGCGAAAAATATCTTAAAAGGATAAACACTTTATCTTTTGTAATGAGTTAAAGGCAGTGATTCTCAAAATGTGGTCCCTGAGTTGACAGCCTGGGCATCATCTGGGACTTATTAGAAATGCACATTCCCAAGTTCCCTCAGGCCCACTGAATCAGCATCTTTGGGAGGTTCAGTAATCTGTTTTTGTTTATTTATTAACTTAAAATTTTTTAGAGATAAGAGACTTGCTGTGTAACCCCAGTGGGAGTGCAGTGGTATAATCATTCTCACTGTAGCCTCAAAATCCCAGGCTCAAGTGATCCTCCTACCTTAGCCTCTTGAGTAGCTGGGACTACAAAATGTTTACCATTGTGTCCATCTAATTTTTCTTTTCTTTGCAAGAACAGCATCTCACGATGTTGCCCAGGCTGGTCTCAAACTCCTGGCCTCAAGAGTTCCTCCTGCCTTGTCCTTCCAAGACATTGGGATTATAGGAATGAGCCACTGTCCCCAGCCAGCAATTCATAGGCCCTTCTTCCAGGTCATTCTGATGTACACTCAAGTTTCAGAAGCACTATTGTGGGGCGTAAACACCTGAAAAGGCTTTTGATGCTATGGACCTCATCTGACATCTGGCATCCTGTTTTGCACAGTAAGAATGAGAATGGAGTCCAGGTTCCGCAGAGTAGAGGCATTCTTCTTCAGCTCCCTGTACCCGGTCAGCTCAGCCCCGAGCCTATAGTGGATACTGACCAACTTTGTACCATGAATGAACAAATAACTGGAGGATGATACAGGGAGTTCAGAGAAATTAAATCTTGGGTATGAAGATCTTTTAACGGAGTGGATGAGGAGAGGAATTTGATGACCGCTTGAAGCTGTGCTGAAATGAGATGAACAGCTAGATTATGACAATGAGAACCCTTAGGCCCTGAAAGGATAGAGGTTCTCCTGACTTACACATTTGAAACATGGAAAAATCATATAATAAGCTTAAGGAAGCCCAGAGTACAATGGGCTGATAACTATGCTGAAGCCCTTACAGCTGTGCAACACGAGTTCCTCATGCATTTTCTGGTCCTGGCTCTGCTGATGCCCTAACCACGTACCTGGTTTGCTCCTTGGAGATCCTGAAGTATGAAGCAGCCCTGAACATCACACACACACTCTTCCTCTTTCTACTTGACCTCAGGAAGGCAAGAAGTGACATCCCACAGACCCACTCTCTTCTCTCCTCTTTTGTTTCCAGAGTAAGTGTGAGGCTGAGAGCGGCAGACAGCTTGACTTAACTGCCCACACTCACATCCCCCGACCCCTAGACAAATGCCCATCAAAGTGGAGAACGTGTTTTGCTGACTGTCAGACAGAGCTGTGTTCTTCTGTGCAGTGTTACAGCCCGTCTCATTGGGTGAGAAGGGGATTTGTGAGCTGATTGCCCGAAGCAAGGTGATAGATAAGGCTGTGCTTTATCCTTCCTCAATCAGCAGCAATGCACGTGTGAAGGTTTATGCTGCCGACTCTGCTTTCTGATTTTCTAGGCTGTCGTAGGGAGAATTTATGAGCATGAGGGATGCTGTCTTAGGTAGCTTACATCTAAGAATTCAATCGCAAATACAAAAATAACATTTTCTTAGAAGTGAGGGGAGGAGGGAAAGATTATCACAAGTGAACAATTTAAGACCTTCTCCTTGGAGACCTGGATTTCAGCCCACTGTAAACTTTAAAAAGGGGGCTTGCTGGCTGGTGTCATTCTCAACAAGGCCAGATCATTTTTGTTTTTTGTTTTTTGTTTTCTCAGACCATTTGTTTTTACGGTCAGCAGTAGGTTCCTCAGAGGAGAAAATAAAATGGAATGTGACACTTTGTGTGCCAACAGTGTGAACATGGGCATGCCTGGGCGAGCCCATCATGGGGTGGGCAGGCGATTTTGTAGCCTGGTCAATGTCGGTGTCAATGTCACATTGTTAATTGAATGGTTGTTTAGCACCGTTAGCCAACTCCCTTCACACTAATCTTTTTAAAATGCAAGACTTTTGATGGCCAAATCATTACTGTAGAAGATGGAGGTCGCCGGTTATTTCTAGTGGTGCCTTTAAGGTTCCACTAAAACACTGACCAGTTCATCGCTGCAGCTTGGCCTTGAGGTTTAGACTTGGAGACCAAGCGCCCTGTGTCTATTGCAAAAGGCATTGGAAATTGTTAACTGTTTGTAAATGGCTATAAGATCAAGGTGCACTCTTTTTAAAACCAGGACTACAACTATGATTACCAAAGGCAAAATGCGATGGATGGCTCCTCTCAGAGTCCCTGATGCCTAAGAAATTCACAGCAGCTTCGTGCATCAATAATAGACTGGGGTGCAGTGGGAGGGGACAGTGGACCCCACAGAAGGTCTGCGTGGCTAAATAAGGATAGCTTCTGGAAACTAAAGGAGAAACTCTAGCTTAGTCAGGGGCAAGATGAAACAGAGAGAGGTCAGATACATCTGTATATAATACAAGTTTCTTGGAGATACCCACTGCTGCCAAAAGGAGAGACGCCAGTATTCCTGGGGGAGGGTTACTATGTTTGAGTTTTTAAATGTACATATACGACTAGATTCTACTTCCAGGTTTTCAGGATTTTATTACCATTTTCAAAATTGTAGTAAAATATGCATAAGATTTACCATTTCAGCCACATCCACACTGTTGTGCAACTGTTACCACCACCCATCTCCAGAACGCTTCACCTTGCAGAACGGAAACTCTGTACCCATCAAACAATAACTCTCCACTTTCTGCTCCTCCCAGGTCCTGGAAACTACCGTTCTACTTTCTGTCTCTATGAATTTGACTACTCTAACCTCATCTAAGTAGATGGGTGCAATATCTGTCTTTACGTGTCTGGCTTCTTTCACTGAGCAGCATCCTCAAGGTTCATTCACTGTAGTGTGGGCCAGAGTGTCTTCCCTTTTTAAGGCTGAGTGACACTCCATCGTCTGTATGTCCCACGTGTTGTTTATCTGCTCATCTGTCAATGGGCACTCGGGTTGCTTCCCCACTGGTTGTGTAAATAAAGCTGCTGTGAACATAGGTAAGCAAATATCTGCTCCATCCTAGCTTCCAATTTTTGTTTTGCCTTTAATATATCTGATAAAGTCAGAGCCGGTGAGACTTGAGTAGTAGGTCAAAGATGGCCATAAATTTCGTCCTCAGTGACAGTGAGTGGCAGCTGCTGACCTGACGGTGCTACAGAAGATTTCTCCTCTCATAAACCTAATTAAATTAAAAATCCAGTTGGCCAAACCCAAGTGCACTTAAGCCAGACAATTTCTTAAAAAGCTCATTAGCTGCAAACTTGAGAGCTCCGCCAGCAGATGGAACTTTTCCGTCTAGTTTTTTTAATGATTAGTCAGGAAAGGTCTCTCCAACTTTAGACCTCAAATGGAAACTTTTTCTCATTTGCCAGTGCATCTGTTTTAATGTCCTTGGTAACATTATGCAAAAAGCAACCTTTCAGGTTTGATGATGCAATGATGTAGGATTTCACTGTCCCTAAACCTCAACTCTCAGGGAGGACTCAGGTTCCAGGGCAAACTCCCTGACTCCCTGTGGCACTTGTTTTCGTTCTGTTTCAGCCTCTTATTTCAGTTATAAGAAATTAGGGCCTCGGAGGAACACATTTAATGTTTCTGTATTTTTACTTTGGGAGAAATGAGATCAGCACGATCAACAAAATCCAGGACGTAAGACAGGATCCTGTGATAGTGGGGGAACACGGACCTGCAGAGGGTCACACAACTCCGGCCCTAGAGTCATGTCAACATGGGCCCTCAGGAGGGAAGAAGTTAGCTTATGATAATTCACGTCTCAGATTCGTCTTTAGAGAACTTTGAAAAACTAGAAAGAGGCCTCTTGTCCATGTCTATCAGGATTAGCCCAATTCTCCTCTGCTCTCCCTCCCCAAAAGCCTATGATTGTACTTAATTTTGCATGTATCCGTTCAGATACATGATTTATCATAAACTTGTTTTTTGTAGCTTATAGTAAGAGGGGAACCCTGTTGTTTTCCAGACCTTCATTTTTATCTATAGTCATTTTGACATGACCTGATTTGAAAATGGACAGAGATGCATTGTTGGGCGGGTGGTTGGTTAATAAATAGTGATAGAGGCTGGGTGCGGTGCTCACGCTTGTAATCTTAGGACTCTGGGAGGCCAAGGCTGGTGGATCACTGGAGCTCCGAAGTTAGGGACTAGCCTGGGTAAGAGTGAGATACTTCCTCCCTCCATCTCCACTAAAAACAATAGAAAAACTAGCTGGGCCTTGTGGCAGGCACCTGCAGTCCCAGCTACTCAGGAGGTTGAGGCAGGAAGATCCCTTGAGCACAGGAGTTTGAGGTTGCTGTGAGCTATGATGCCTTGGGCACTATAGTCTGGGAAAACAGTAAGACTCTATCTCAAAAAAATAAGAAATTTTTAAAAATAAACAAATAAACAGTGATAGAGACCCAGCATTTGTGACTAGAGAAGTTTATCTCTGTGTCCCCTGCAGTATATGTGCATGTATATATCAAAACATAAATATATATTTACTATAGTGCATATGTTTTCATTTATTATTGCACACCGCTCTTTATAGTACCTGTGTCTCTGTGTCTCCCCTCCTTGTGACTGCCTTATTTTCACAGACATCTAGTCCTAATCCAAATCTAGATTCTCTGCTTCTTCACAGAAGGCTCCCTACCCCCACTGCCTTGGTTGGACCTCTTCCTACAGACGAAGTTTCCCTCACTTCTCCTCCTGGATGTGGCTGTCGCTTCAGAACCTAGGGGCCTCCGGACACTCTGGGCCTCCCTTCCCCTCTGTTGTCCTGAGGCTCCTGCCATCCACTAAATCTTCCCTGCGTCTGCCACTCCCTTCAGGGCTGTTCCTTACCTGCCTCCCCGACCCTCCTGCTACTCATGGTTGGCTTCTGTCCTTAGCTGTTTCTGTTCTCACCTTCGCTCCCACCACACTCTTCCGATCTGTGTGCATGGCTGTCCTGGCTGTCCCTGTGGGTGTGTCTCAGACCCTTGACCTCATCCACAAAGATGCTATTCATCCCTTTGCACCTCCTCCAGGTGTCCCCTGGGTCCTGCCATCACCTGGGAGAGGTCTCACCTCTCTCTGAGCTTCTAGACTCTGGGGTCTCACTCATGGAGTGTAATCCATGTTTTTCTACCTCTTTTTTGCTTTTACTACTTGAATCTTCAAAGGCATTCTCCAACCTTTCCTCCAAATATTCATGTCTGTAACAAATACTGATTGAGATGCTTTGTAGCTTCTGGGGGCTTAGCGATGAATGAACGTGGGCACACATCTTGCCTTCATAGAGCTTGCAGCCCGGTGAAGGAGAGGGTAATCTATCAAACGATTGCACAAAGAAATGTCAACTTGCTGCTGTGTTAACTGCTACAGAGGACAGACGACAGTCCTGGGCAGGATGGTGGTCGTGGGGCTGCTGTCTGAAGGATGGGCAGCCTACGGGAGGAAGTGCTGTGCAAAGCCCCTGTGGTAGTTTGGGGTGAGGAGAGGCAAGCAGTGAATAAGAAGAGCCGTGAGCTTGGCAGACTGGGGTCTAGACAGGGAAGGTATGTGAGATAAACCCAGAAAGGAGGAAAGGGCCAGAGTTTCAGGGCCTTGGTGACTCTGTCAGGGAATTTTTTCTTCATACCAAAAGCTATAGTATACAGTTGCCATAAAGGAGTGCTGCCTTTGGAAACCCGGAGAGTTTTAGTTTTTTCACTGTGTGCAATAACCTAACAAGGGCCCCACCTTGACCATTGTCCATTTGAGTTCTACCATTTCAGAGATTGCAAAACGGAGTCCCAGACATTTGTGCTTAAGAGCAAACTGCGTGTTGGGGCAGAATAGAGATTCCACCCCAGGCTCCTGACTTGGAGTCCTGTGCTCATCCTGCCCCCGTCAGTCATGCTATGTCTAGGTGTCTGTCCTTCCTAGAGCAGCCGGGGGGACTGGGAATGTAGGGAATTCTTTCTCTTCCTTGGTTTTCCGTTCTTCCCTTCCTCCTCCTCTTCTACTCTCTGAGTTCACAGTGGGGTGGGTGTTACTCCTATGCCTTATGCAGCCCTTCATTGACCTTCCAAGTGTCTGTTTACACACGTAGCGTTTCTTTTTTTTTTTTTTTTTTTTAGAAAGTGCCACAAGCTGTCCCCCTGGGTATAGTGCCGTGGCATTACAGCACACAGCAACCACCAACTCCTGGGCTCAAGCGAGTGTCCTGCCTCAGCCTCCCAAGTAGCTGGGACCACAGGCGCCCGCCACAACGCCCGGCTATTTTTTGGTTGCAGCCGTCATTGTTGTCTGTGGGTCCGGGCTGGGGATTTGAACCCGCCACCTTAGGTGTACGTGGCTGGCGCCTTTGCCGGTTGAGCTATAGGTGCTGAGCCTCTTTTCTTTTTTTTTTAAGAGACAGAGTCTCACTTAGGTTCCATCACAGCTCACAGCAACCTCCAACTCCTGGGCTTAGGCAATTCTCTTGCCTCAGCCTCCCGAGTAGCTGGAACTACAGGTGCCCGTCACAACACCAACTGTTTTTTATTGCAGTTTGGGGTCAGGTTCGAACCCACCACCTTCGGTATATGGGGCCGGCGCCCTGCTCACTGTGCCACAGGTGCTGCCCAAAAGTCAAAAGATTTTCAAAGAAAAATTCCCCAAAGCAACACAATTTAGGAGACAAGAAAAGAAATCATTGATTTAACCCATCTTGGAACCTTCACAAAGGTCAATTCAGGGCAAACTAATCAATTGTTGACTGAATGATGCCAAATACCCAAATTTTTAGGGTCATATAGATAAAAAGAAAAAGAAAAGATGTCATTTGGCCCCTTAGCAACTTTTTATCATATATCCCAGAGTCTGATAGGTAAAGAATTATCTAGATGAATGGCCACTTTCTTTCTCTTTTTTTTTCATTTTTTGGCCAGGGCTGGGTTTGAACCTGCCACCTCCAGCACATGTGGCTGGCGCCCTACCCTTTTGAGCCACACACACTGCCTGGCTGCTTTCTTTTCACACACTCTGCAGATACGCAGGGGCCAGAGCGTGCACCTGGAGCCAGGAATGCCATGATTCTGCCAACCAAACCTGGCTCCAGTTTCCAACGTATCTTGTAGCCAGCCTTGTTAAAAGTCTGTGTTCAGGAAGATGGACAGGAGGACATTCCCCAGGAATAGAAAGAAAGTGGGGAAGGAGGACAAGAAAAAAGGTAAATTCTAGTTCCTAGAAGTTCTGTCCTTAATTGGACCATTCCTGCTTTGAGAAGCCTTGGGAATTGATTGCAGACTCCTCAGCCATGCTGCCGGCTCTTAAGGATTTGGCCTCCTTCTCACACTCACTGCTCAGGTAATACCAGTGTCCTTGCTCACTGCCCTGGTCATGTGATGCCCACTCACTCCTACTAGTGGCCTTGTTTATAAAGGGCATAAAGGTTTATGAATTACTTCTACCACTTACCAGTCATGTCAGCTTGGGCTGAAATCTCTCTCCCTCAACTACATAATGGAGATATAGCTGTATGTACTCTAGGGAGGAATAACAAACATGAGCATTAAATGGGTTAATGCAGGTAGAGCTTTTAGGACAGAGCAGTATGCATAGTATATGTGAGATGAATATTTGCTCTGATTATTTTAAATCACATTAGTTTCATTCTTGAGGTCACCCTCCCTAGGCTCCTGCCATGCCCTTTGCAGGATATTCCCATCACATGTCTCCTACTATGTGGTAATTGCTCCTTGGCTGTCGCCCTATCTAGATGATGTGCTCACTGTGGGACAGTTCGACTTGAATACAGGCCTCTAACACTAGCACAGGACTTGGCCCAGAGAGTAGCCTCTTGGCAAATGCCCAGGGAGTTAATGCATAGATAGTGGTTTAAAGCATTTAAACATTTATTTAAACCTTGCAACTACTCTGTGAGATGAGATGAGAGATTATTATTCTTCCTGTCTTATAGTTTAGGAAAGTGAGGCCCTGAGAGATGAAGTGATTTATTCAAGGTTCCATGGGCAGTACAGGGGAAATAAGATTACTGTGGCTCTGTTTGACTCCTTGAAATTATTTATGGGTCTGTGCAACTCCACATTCTTGCTTCACTTTTTAGTAGATGTAGACAGTCTTAGAAGGAAGTGATTAAGCTAGATCTTAATGCTGATGAAGCACTATCTAAGCAGAGAACACGAATAATGGTGCAGTAGATTAAGGACAAGGCATGGTCATAGGCAATGGGCAAGCAAGCTGGGGAAATAGTCATTTCCTACTAGATTCTTCATTCCTCAAGGACAGAGACTGTATTGTCCTCCAATGTATTACCAACAGAGAGCTTAAGTGTCTGGCATAGATCAAGCAACAACCATTGAAAGAAAGGATGAATAGATGGATGAGTGGATAGATAGATGGATGAGTGGATGGGAAGATAAATGAATAGACGGGTCAATAGGTTGGTGGGTGGATGGATGGATGGGAGGATAGATGGATGAATGGATGGGTGGGTGGATACAATGATAGAAAGATGGATGGATAGATGAGAGGATAGATGGCTGAATAGATGGATGGATGAGTGTATAGGTGGATAGATGGCTAAATAGGTGAATAGATGGATGGATAGTAGGTAGATGAGTGAATGGATGGATGAGTGGATGGGAAGATAAATGAATAGATGAATAAATAGGTAGGTGGGTGGATAGATGGATGGGAGAATAGATGGATGAATGGATGGATAGATTAGTATGATAGAAGGATTGATAGATGGATGGATGGATGGATAAGAGGACAGATGAATGGATGAGAGGATAGATGGATGAATGGATGGATAAATGGATGAATGGATAGGAGAATGGATGGATGGGTGGATGAGTGGGTAGATGTATAAATGAATGGGAAAACTGGAAAAAAAGATGCTCCTCTGCTTACAGAAAAGTTGGTACCCACAATCTGTTCTTAAATCCATTTGTTCTAAAGTCTAAAGTGATACTTTACAAGTGGATGCTCATGCCATCTGGTAGTGGCAAGAGCTGAAGCATTTGAATCTGGTTCATGTCTTAGTTTTCACTTTAATATAAAAGTGTTCAATGGAAAAAATGTTGTAGTGGGAAACGAAGTGTGAAAGAAATGCAAGGGTGACCTTTCTGAGGTCTTTGCGCTATTGTCCTTGGACATTACTTCTATAGGTAGTAAGCCCCAGAGTGTTGGAAGCAGGATTCTGAATTGCCTGTGCCTCTCTGCTACAGAAAATCTCCCAGGCTTCAGGTGAGAGGATGAACTGTGAGGGAACAGACCAAAGACAGGGACAGAAGTAAGAAACAACTGCCATGGAGCATGACTCAGATGAAAGTTGAGCCCCAATATGTTTCCAACAATCTAGGACACCTAGTCTGTCATACCCTTTTCTATAAAGATATGCCATAGAGGGCAGGTTATGTGATGTCATGTAGGGCCTGTGACAAGAACTCTCAAGAGGGATGAGGTGAGGGTCCCTCATACACCTTCCCTTCAAGTCATCATTATGCCCACCAACTCACAGAATGGGAGCTGGACAGCAGAAGAGAATTCTTTAAACCATCTGAGTATCCAAAATTGGCAAAGCACATCTTTTGGAAGTTTAGCAATTCCCAAATGGACAATTTTATGGTTCATTTAATACTTAAAAGCAATTTACCTAATGACAAGTTCATGTAGGAAGATTGGAAGCGGATTTTTATGCAAAAATCCCTGGAATGACTTGCACTTGGCCTATGACACCCCATCAACATCTTCCACCTCCCCACCCCCAAGACTGCTTTTAGTTTCTATTTTTGGCAAAACCACCAACCTGCTTCTGAAGCTCCTTTCCTTTTCCTGAGATTTGAAAGGTTGTGCCGTAGAATTTGTGAATAGAAAATTTTCACAGTAGGGAGACACTGAGAGAAAAGAGGGCATCCTCCAGCATTGCTGATGGTTTTCTAGGGGCTGTGGCCCAAGCAGACAGTCTCAAGACGTCCAGGGTTCCACAACAAAAGGTCAGTGACACATTGCTTAGAACCTACCTCTAATTAAAAACTGCTTTTGTTATAATCCAGTTATAATACAGTTATATGAGCAAAACTGCTCCACTGTATGCATAGGAGGGCCATGTATTTTATTGTCCAGGCCAGAACATTTTTGAGAGTGAAAGAAAGCACTATTAATAATTGTGTTAGGATGACAGGAGTCAGTGTAGACCATCCCCTGCCAACCAGGTGGTAGAGGTGGTCACTCGACGTATATGCCAGCTTACTGCCCTATTAAGCTGGTCTTAGCTTTTCTTTTTACTACCGTTAATGGAAATGTTTCTAAACTATGAGACTACTAATAAATATATTCTACTATTCCTGTAATAGTTTAGAATCACCTTTTGCCTGACATATAGTTGATACTCAGAGTAGTTAGATGAATGATTAAACCATTATAAACAATGATTATGGTACAACAATAATTACCGTACAATAAACCATGATTACTCACAAGGTAATCTGAGTAACTTATTTTGGCTCGCTTGACCCAGTTTTCTTAGGTCTAAAATTAGGGACTGAAACTAACCAGCCTTGCAGGTCCCTTCAAACTCTAATCCTCTGTTTCAATTTATTAATTTGCTCCCAGAAGTGACTGTCATTTTAATGAAGCTAACTGTGAAAAAAAAATTTAAGGAGGGATGGAAGACGCTCAGGCAACTTGCAAGGAGCCAAACTGGTTCTAAAATAGCAGTTTTCTATTTGGAATAGATTTTGTTATACTCCTGTGCCAAAAGTGGGGACTTGGAAACAAAGAGAAGATAGCATTTCTCACCTTTCTGACTGCTTTTCTTCCTCTTCATCCAAAGGGCACTTCCTGCTCACCTGCTTCCTGAAGGGACAAGGTCTGAGTGTCAGTCCTCCAAGTCCCGGAGGCCTAAGGAGGCAGATTCTAGCAACAGAGAATGGACATGGATACAAATGGCTTTAATCCAGGACAGGAAGAATAGGGTCAGTAGAAGAGGAGGCCAAGGACTACAGTGGGAGCTCAGGGAAGGGATGATCAGGTCCAGCCTGGTGGGGTGAGACAAGGTACAAGGACAGGCTTCCTGGAGGAGGCCTCATTTGACCTCGAACATTTAATAAATTTCATGTACAGAGGGCCTTCAGGTGGGAATAAAATAGTGTATACAAAAACATAGAGATGGGAAAATGTTTGAGCAAATGAAACTGTATTAGCATGGGAAAAATAGGGAGACCTTTTTAAAAAGCAAAGTCAAAATAAAAAGCAAGACCCTTTCCTTAACAGCAAAGTCTTCATCGTATTTATCTCCCTTTGCGTCTCCAGAACCAGCATCTAATAAATGTTCAATGGTGATTGATTGGTTGTATGAATACGTGAACAAATGAGTGAAAAGTAACAGGAGTAAGTTTAGGGGGCTGTTCTTCACTTGGGGGAGCACCCATCATGTGGGTGGGTGGATGCATGCGTGTGTCAGAGCTTGGCAGGCCTGGAACCCCAAAAGCCTCAACTGTGTCTATGGACCATGGGAGGTGAGGAAGGTTTCCAGCAAGGAGGCTGCCCAGAAGCCTGGGATGGAGGAGTGAATCAGCCAGCATGCAGGATGCTCAGGAGGAAGTAAGTGGTGGCAGGGGGGTTATTTTACTCTTGAACTAAAGAATTTTAACTGTATTTGTCACAAGCATGCCATGATAAGGAAATGAAAATGATTACAGGCCAGGCATGGTGGCTCATGCCTATAATCCCAGCACTCTGGGAGGCCAAGGCTGGTGGATTGCTTGAGCTCAGGAGTTCAAAGCCAGCCCGAGCAAAAGCGAGACCCTGTCTCTACTTAAAAAAAAAAAAAAAAAAAATAGAAAAACTGAGGCAAGAGGATCTCTTGACCCCAAGAGTTGGAGGTTGCTGTGAGCTATGATGCCACAGCACTCTACCCAGGGTGACAGCTTGAGACTCTGTCTCAAGAAAAAAAAAGATGTACAAAGAGAGGGTTTAAATACCCAGTTAGGGGTTACAAAATGTTTTACCTGGGACACCAAAGGCGGGTCAACAGTTCACAGTCCGCCTGAGAAAATGTGTTGTGTTCTACTCAGGTTTCTGGAACCAAGAGTTACTGGGCTCAGTCACTTTCCAGGGAGGAGGGCAAGCAGACCAGGGCCAGGAGGACCATCAGTGAGGGGCCCAGAGTGGTTCCTCATCCCACCTAACCTATAGAACAGCCCTCTCTGGCCTCAAGCCTTTTCTCTGTTGAGCTGCACAGAAGCAGAAAGAACAGGCTGGGGAACCAGGTGACCTGGGTGCAGATCTTGACTTTATTGCTTACTGCGTGAGATGGGACACGCTGCTCATCGCCCATCGCTGTGTGGGAGCAAGCCCACGCGTTAAGTGCATGAGAACCTCCCCAAGTCCGTGCCCTGGGACCTGGGGCAGGGAGCTGGAAATTGTCCATGCCTGGTGAGAGCATGGACACCACAGAAAGTGGCAAATACTACAATTTTCAGAGTTCATTTTTATTCTCATTTTTTTCCACAGAGTAGTTGCTAACGTGGACAGCCGACCACTGTCCATGCCTGCATTTCCCATCTTTCAAGTGGGGATATACTAATAACGATACAGACCTCATGGGGTTATTAGGGTCACTAAATTAGCTGATGTGAGTAAAATGCTTAGAAAAGCGCCTGGCACGTACATAGTAAGCGCTCAGTAAATAGTGCCCTTTTATTATCCAGGTCTTTGTGTGAGTGTGTCCGCGTTCTTGAAAAGGTGGGAGGCTTTGACACATCTCCCTAAAGGGACTGGTGGGAGCCCAGCGCCTGGGCTTAGGAAGTGTGGGCCAAATTGAAATCATCGCCCAGAGCAGTGGAGTTTGAGAGGCACCAAAGTCCCCTGCAGGCACCAGCATTAGTATGAGAGGACCTTGCTCCTTTAATTAACAAACCAGGCGTAACTTTTACTCTACGGCCTGTCCTCTCCTGCCTCTCCTTCTTTCTTTTAACTCCAGTTCTTTAACAAATCCCTCTTTTCAGGAATGGGAAGCTGATCTGTTCTGGGGACGTGCCAGTGGGGCGGTGTGCGCTGGCACCACCAGCGGCTGTCATTCTCAGGAGACAATGGGATCGGAGCGCCAAGGGGGAGAGTTCTCCATGCAGAATTTCCCTGCTTAATCCGCTCTTGTGCATTGGCACCAGGTCAACAAAGGAAAGGAACCAAATTACCCGGGCGGCTTTGGCAGGCTGCGCCACTGTCAGCGGGCCAGAAGTTAATTCCCTCATCTTCCCCGTGCCACCAACTCAGGGGGCAGGTCTGGCCAGGCTGGCTTTCTATGTAAGTCTGTCAGGTGGCATGAAGGGGAGAGAACAGGCGAGCAGAGGGTGGTCCAATCACTAGTGTGGCTTCACAGACAGACGGGATGGACAGATGTCCTGTGCCAGTCCTATCCCCCACCCCTCAAATCCTCAGCACCAGGCTCTGTCTTATGCCCAAGGGGAAGGAGGAGCGATGGAGCCCAGCCCACAGTGCCCCCAGGTCCCATGTGGAAATGGGACATGACCTGAACTTCAGTGAAAACAGAGCACAGGGACCTCAGATAGAGCAGCAGGCAATTCAGCCTGGCACCAAGAGCGTCTGCAGGGGGTAGTGATACTGTCACGGTCCCACCGTGAAACACCCCTGCCCCCACTCCCCAATGCAGCTTGGGTGGACTCAGGGCTGGGGAGCAATCACTTCGTGATCCTGTGCCTGTCCTTCCTTGTACCCTTCGTCTCCTGTCACCCTCAGCACGGCCTGGTCACACCCGTGCTGTTGGCCTCATCTAACAGATGTGGAAGATGAGCTCCCAAGTGTGAGCAACCTTCCCAGGGGCTGTGGCATTTGAACACCATTTTGTCTAGCATGGGGTTGAGTCCTTCTCAGAGACTGAAATACCTAAGCAGAATTTCCAAAGGTAATTTTTTTTTTTTTTTTTTTGAGACCGAGTCCCACTCTCTTGCCCAGGCTAGAGCACCTCAAACTCCTGGTCTCAGGGGAAACTCTAGCCTCAGGCTCCCTGAGTAGCTGAAACTACAGGCACTTGCCACCATGTCTGGCTAATTTTTCTATCTTTAGTAGAGATGGGGCCTTGCTCTTGCTCAGGCTGGTCTCGGGCTCCTGAGCTCAAGAGATCGTCCCACCTCGGCCTCCCAGAGTGCTGAGATTACAGGCATGAACCACCACACCTGGCCTTCAAACTTATCTTAATCATATGCTAAAAATATATGTTGTATATTACATCCCACTAGAGATCTACAAATTTTGCTGAAACAATGTACACCTTACTGTGTGTGATACACTCTATTTTTAATCCTATTATATGCTACTCTATATTTTTAAATGCATATTTCCACATACTAAGATGACATCAGGGCCCCCAAACAAGCCATACCCATGTGGACAGACCCTGTGCTGCCAGCCTGGGATATGTCCCTGCTGAAGGACAGTCTCCCCAGTGGGAGTCCCCAAGGATCAGCTCAGCCACCGTGCCCAGAACTCAGCTGCTTTTCCCTGGAAGGAGGGCTGAGGCACAGTCTGCAATGTGCCTGGGTAGCAACTGCTGGGTTATTTCTAAATTCCGACCCTCTCCCTCCCCTTCTCAGGGTTTCTCAAGTCCACCTGGAGGCTGCAGCTCTCCCATTTCCCGCTTTCCCATCACCTGCTCTCTCCTGAAGGATTCACTGTCCTGAATGCTCCCTACGCCCCCCACATACACACATATATCCACTCCTCCAGGGGCACTATCTACCCCAGATCACTCACTGGGGCCCAGGGATGCGTTGTTTGGGGAGCAACCATGTACCCTGCTTAGCCCTGCTTCAACTCTCGACACCAGTTGTGGCTCACTAGTACCTGCACAGGGCACTGCAGGTCTGAAGGGGACCCTCCACACCACACCCCCAATAACCCAGGGGACACCACCGAGGCAGAATGCAGAACAGGCACCTGCATGTAGCCACCTAGGTGAGGGAGGAAGGTGCTAACCAGGCCCCCTGATTCATCTGCAGGGACCAACGCCCACCAGAATTGTGAATCCACCCCCAGGTTGCACACATCCATGAGGCGTGGGGAGCGGATCCTGAACCACATGAGCTTGGCCAGCTCCTGGGGCCATGGCGTTTGCTGTGGTCTGGAGGAGGGATCTGGGCTTGTGGGAGTGCACCCTGCATGGCTCAGGACAGCCCTGGGCAGATGAGCCCAGCTCTGAGAGAGGTCAGGTCTGATTTGCTTCATGAGCAAGGCCCTTAGGCTGCTTGAAGGGTCCCCTGGGGATTCTGCAGTGGGTCAGAGCCCCTGGTTCGCACCCAAGAACTAAAGAGGCAAAAGCCCACATGTACTCACCTCAGAACAGGAGATGCTATGGGGGCAAGTCCCATCTCTGCCCTGCGGTGTGAGCCCCCTGGGTGCATCAGTTTCCTCTCTGAGCTTGTCTCATCTTTTAAATGAGAAAGTTAAAATGATCCCTGTCACATTAGGGTCAGATTAGAGCATCGATGCTAATATGCTTTATAAGCTCTCACGTGCCAGCCAAGCAACTTAAAAGAAGACAAATGCTTGCAGAACAGAGAGTAGAGACTAGACACCATTCTAATTCTCCTTTATCCCCCTAACCCTCATTAATATTCTCATGGAATTAGTGCCCAGAGAAGTAAATGACTCATCCAGGACCACCAAGCTGGGAGTGGCAGGACTGGGACACAGACCCCAGGGGCTTCCTCTTCTCCCCACAGGGCACTGTCCTGGGCAGCTGTCTGTCTGCACTAGTCACCCTGCAGTGTGGCTCCCATTTCTGTGTCTGCCTCCTGCCCTGGCCCCTATGTGTCTTGAGGACAATGTCTCATTCGTCTTCAAAGGAAGAGGCGGTAGGAGTGGAGTAGTGCACAGCATATATGAGGAGCCACCAGCATTCATTAAATGCCACTGAATTCTTAATGTGCCACTGAATGGCTTATTCAAAAGGAATAGTTGTTATGCCCAGAGATATGAAGTCTCTTACCAATTTCCCTGCTTTTCTGGAATTTGTCACACCCTGAAGAGCTCTCTGTCCTTCCTCATGGATGACAGAGCCCTCCACAGGGACATTATAGAACCCCAGCTCTGTGGACACATGCTCAAGAAATGTGACCTAATTTGGCCTCATCACTTGACCCAGGAGAGTCCCAGGAGAGTCTCCCCCAACCTGTCAAAAGCCGACCTTCCCTATGGGGCAAATCTGGCTTTGGGAAGCCTTCCCAGAGTGGCCCAACAAGCTCAGCCTGCCCCTGTGGGCGCCCCGAGCTCTACGTGCCTGCATGACCCCTGGCCTCAGACTGCCCTTGTCTGGCACTGTGCAGAACAGCGTATCGTCCCAGCAGGCATCAGTCTGCCAGGCTAGACTGTAACCTGCTGATGGAGGGTGACCTGCACAGGTCTAAATATCAGGACCACCCTGCACTGCCATATCTGGAGTTTGTCCCTAGATTTTCACTCTGTTCCGTCCATGGCCCAATCTTCAGACCAGCAGGAGGATGGGCTCTCCCTCTGTTTAGCCATCAGCCCCATCTCTTCCCCAGGGGCTGCCTGACTCCAGCGATTCCTCCCCCAGACACAAACCTTCTTTCAGCAGCTTGGGACTCTAAGCCCCTCTCCCCTTCAGCTAAGGGCCATTGTATCAGCTGTGATTTATGTAAAGGCTTTTGTTGGACTCCTGGTTTTGACAGTCTCTGTGTTTTCGAATGGTAATAATTACGGGCCCTTTCATCCTTTATTTACGGGATTGCTCTGGGGGTAGAGAGGCCTGGTGCTGGGGGAGGGCCGCTGGGGAGGGCAGACTCTTTCTCTTAGCCGCAGTATAGAAGCAAAGGAGTAAGGGTCCTTTGGAAGTTATAAATAGCAGCTCCCGAGAATAAAGAAGTCACCTCTCCAGGCTAAGGGAGCTCACAGAAGACAAAGGATGCTGAGAGCTGGGAACACCAGGCTTCTTCAAGACTGACAGGGCTAAACGGGAGTTTCCAGGGCCAGGCCCCTTGTTTTCAAAAAGCTGATTTTGCCTGAACTCAAGTCTCTGGCCAAAGGGAAGCAAGTTTATTTCCATCAGCTAGCCATTTCCGAGTCTCGGGGGCTACCCCTCTGTTAGGAATTTCTCCCTAACACTAAGCTGAAGCTGACCTTTCCACACTGGTGTCAGAGAAGTCTCATGCTCTTCAAAGATCCAGCCACCCCTGCAGCTGGGCTGGGCCATGTGCTGGTTCTAGACAATAGGAATGGGTAGAAGTGACATGTGCCACTTCCGGGCCTGTCTTAACATCACTTGTGTTTTTCCAACTCTGTGTCTCTCCTTCATGGGAAAGGGAGGAAGCCTTTCCTGACAGCAATGCTTAAAGCATTATGATGAGATCTCAGCTGACCAGCACTCAGCCGTAACATGAGCAAGAGACCAGCCTGCATGGTGCCAACCTGGGGCTTGTTTGCTCCTGAAGCACAGCTAGTCCCTCCTGACCATGTTCTGAGTCCCTGGAGTCCCAGACATGTGATCTTATGACTGGCCTCTGCCCTCAGATGGCTCACAGTCTGATGCAGGAGACAGTCACATGGCACAGTTATGGGCTGTGTGGTAGAAGGCCAGAGCCATAGCAGCACAGAGCAGGGCACTTCCCTTGACTTGGGGCTCCTGGGAGCACTTCCTGGAAAGAGGCATGTAAAGTGCCCCAGGGGATGGAGCTGGTCTTGGCCCATGAAGTGGAGGTAGAGAAAGGAACTCTGGGGAGAAAAATAGCACAGGGAGGGAAAAAGACACACCAAAGTCATGGAAGACTCCTTGCAGCTCAAGGCTGGGGCCCTCTGGTCTCTCATGGAATGGGGGTTCAATCCAGCCGTGGCTGCCTCCCCCAGGCTTGTGTCTAGGGAGAACAAGCACCCTGTCTGTCGTAACCAGATAAGGCTTTTGCAGAGAGCTGGAGTTGAGATCACAGGAAGACATCGATCTCAGGGTGGACATGGATCACAGGGAACATGTGGTTACATAGAAGATGGAGATACTGGGCAGGGCATAAATAACAGGGCAGGATAGACATCATAGGAAGATATGGATATCAGGGTGAAGGAGGGTCATAGCAGAACGGAATCTTGGGGTGGACAAGGGTCACAAGAGGATGTGGATCTAGGAGAGGATGAGGGTCACAGGAGGACACGGATCTTGGGGTGAATGAGTATCTTGGGGTGGCTGAAGATCTTTGGAGAATGAGCATTTGGGATTAGATGAGGATCTCAGAGTAGATGAAGATCACAGGGAGGATGAGGATCTGGGGGAGAATGAGGATCTCAGAGAGGACAAGGATCTCCTCGAGGAATGAGAGATCTCGTTCTCAGAGAGGATGAGGATCTTGGGATGGAAGAGGATCTGAGGGAGGATGATGGTTTGGGGGTGAATGAGGATCTCAGGGTGGATAAGGATCTCAGTGAGGACGAGGATGGCAGGGTAGATGAGGATCTTGGGGAGTATGAGAATGGCAGGGTGGATGAGAATCTCTGGGAGGATGAGGATCTGGGGGTGGATGAGGTTCTCAAGGAGGAAGAGGATCTGGGGAGGATGAGGTTCTCAGGGAGGATGAGAGTGAGGCTTCTGGTAATCATAGCTCATTTGTAGCCTCTGCATCTTCTCTGTAAAATGGGTTCAATGACACTTACCTTGAAAGGAGTCACCTGTGAGCTGCTCTGAGCCCACCCCACCCCCATCCTGTAGGGTAGCAACAGTTCCTGGAAGTTGTTGAAGTTCATGGAAGCCTCAGCGTTTGCTTGCTGTTATTCTCACCGCCATCTTTGTTGTCACTGAACACCCAACTCTCAGAGCTGATGTGAGACACCCACAGAAGAAAAGGGCTTCTCCAAAGCGTGTTGTCTAAAGATGCAGCCACTGCATGGGCCACGCTGCCAGAAGCCTGGGTGGTACTTTCAGCCATGACATCCAGGAAAAGCGGAGCTCATCAGACCCAGGTCCCTCCCAGGACAAAACAAATGTGCTGAGAGGCAGCAGAGAGACCGCAGCCCTGGAGTGAAGCAGTCATGAGGACATTTTCAGCTCACCACGTGTTCTCAAATGAGATTGTCTAATTTACGCTGCACAGCAAACTTGTGGGAAAGATGTCAGTACCTGGTCTCACCACCAGGGTTGCTTAGGCCACAGAGCGTAAGCAATTTGCCAGGAGCTCACAGCTGGCCTGGATTTAAACTCCTACCTTGCTGCTCCTCAGGCCATGTGATCCCCTCTTACCCTGAATGCAGCCTTGTGGGACTCCATCTCGACATGTACACAGATGAACAGAGTAAGAATCCTGCAGCCACACTTGACCTTGCAGGTGTTAATAATGAGGAAGGGGGCGAGGAAGAGAAGAGAGGATCCTGGCGCTTACTTAGGGCTTCACCTGAATCCCACAAAGGCAGCATTCTCATCATCACTCCGGTGCAGGTGAGGAAACTGAGGCCCAGAGAGGGTAAGGAGGAGAAGCAATTTTCCTCAAGTTTCCCAGCAAGCCTTCCCCAAAGGCTTCTTGCTTGGTGTGTTGGCACACAGATGGGGACAGGCTGGGTGGGGACGTGTGCAGGCTGATGAATCCTAGAAGAATCCCAGGACTTCAGAGAAAGCCCAGAGCCTCCTCAGACTATATGAACTCACTGAGCCCTGACAAGTACCACTACCTGCCGCTCTGTGAAGTATGACTTATGAGCGTTGTGTTTTAAAGATGAGGACGTCATGGCCCAAAATGATTTCAGTCACTTGCTCAGAGTCAAAGTCAGCTGCTGTGTCTCCTCTGTTCCCACAATGCCCTGCGTATATAGCTCCATCAGCATACAGGTGGTGCATGGAATGGTTTCATTCTTTTTTTTAATTTCAAATTAATAGGGTTAATCTAAGGGTACAAACGTTTAAATTACATTCTTTTCTTTTCTTTCTTTCTTTTTCTTTTTTTTTTTCTTTTTTTTTTTTTGGTTGGCTGAGGCTGGGTTTGAATCCGCCACCTCTGGCATATGAGGCCGAGGCCCTACTCCTTTGAGCCACAGGCACCGCCCCATTATTTTCATTTCTAAGGTAAAGTTTAAGCTGTAGTTGAGCCCTTCACCCAGGGTCATGCTAAACACTCCCACATTGTGCACACTGGGTTTTGTTCTTAAAGTGTCCCCAGAGATCTGCGAGCTCTTTTCCTCATCCCTGAATCCCAAGCTACAGATGCTCTGTTAGAATCAGAGGGACGAGTGCAAATTGAACTCTGCCCCTCCCCTCTTCTTCTGTCCTTCTTCCTTCCCTCTCCGGCAATTTTTACTTTAAGGAGAGCACTTAGTGTCTTCAGGATGGAGGCACCACTGTCCATGACGGTCCTGCCTTCTCACTTTATGTGAAGAGACAGGTTTGGACTTGGAGTAGGCAGGGACTTGCCTTGAATGTCAGTGGTCCAGCTGGAGCACCTGGACATCCTCTGGCCCTGCCACACTGTGGCTGTGCTCTAGCCTGTGTCATGGTGACCTCACCTACAAGGTGGCAGTATCCTTCCCTACGCAGCAGCTGTGAGGTGTCTGTGAGGTGATGCAGGGGGAAAAGCTTGCCCATTTCCCGAAACGGCCCCAGCCCTGGCAGAACCCACCCTCTGAGCTCTGGAGACCCCGTCTCTGCATGTCACCCTCACACTCTCCTTGGTGCTGACGAGCAGAGACTCTCGGGACACAGGCCTCTGGGCACCTTGGCAGACAGATGAAGCACACTGACTTATTGCTTTCCTTGAAATTCAAATAATGGTATTTCCCCCTCCTCTTCTTCAAAGGGACTGGGTGGTTGGACTAGGAATATGGATGTTTGATGATGTTTAAGATTTCCCATAAAAATATACAAGCATTTGGACTGCTGTTAGTAGGCAAACAGCAAAGGGGCTGGTTTCTTCTTGTCGGAGTGAACGAGATCAGAGGCTTTACTGCTCTGTAGGTTAAAAGGTACTCCTAAGAGTTGAGAGGGAATGATGAGAGCTTTGAACAAATGCCTTCTATGAATTTACTAAAAAACAAATTATCCGTCTTGAAGGAATGAAGGGATCATTTGAATGCGCCCCTGCTTCTCAGGCCAGAGCAATTTTTCCTGCCTCGTGTCTGTGCACCAGCGTCGCTTATCAGGCAGCCTCTGTCTGTGAGATCAGAATTAATTAAACTGCGCTTAGTTCACGCTTTTCGTGCTGTAGAGTCAGAGAACTGTTTGAAACAGGATTCCCGCTGATGAATGGGTCTGTGCAATTACCAGTGACAATACTGCACAGCCCCCAAGCACCGGACTGAGGCCCTTCTGGATAGCGGGGTGAGCCAGGCCTCAGGATCGGGAACTGTTGTCCCCAAAGATGGCAAGGTTATTGTCCAAAGGACAACCAATCCCTCCCCCTACGTTTTTTAGGAAGAGGGAAGATGGCTGCAATTTGCTGATGGTATGTATGAAAGGCGATGGGTGTGGAGCCCGCCTTGGAGTCTCATCCCCCTGAGACCCTCTCCTTCCTCTCTGAGTATGGAGATCCGAGAGCCTCATCACCTTCCTGAGCCTCCTCTGCCTTTTCTATAAAACCATGACTATACCTACTATGCAGGTTGGCCTGGGGACTAAAGAATACACAGGAGGGAGGCGGCCTGTACTGTGCCTAAGGGTTAGTGGGCGCTCGGTAAGGGTCTCGTGGCTTATTTTGACATTTCTGACTTGAAGTTGCCGAGGAGGTTGGAGTGTGGCTGCTGCATGACATCAGACTGCAGAAGCAGTTCTGAGAACTCCCTTCCTGCTTAATGAATGAAGACAGATTCTAACAGCTGGGGCCAGACAAAGGAACATGTGTCAGGCTCCGGAAGCGCCTGGGGAGCAGGGAGGAATCTGGGTGAAGGGCAGGGCAGAGTGGGCCAACACCGCGTGGGCCAACACTGCCCACTTCCGCTTCCCAGAATTCCTAAGGCCCCATCAGTTCTGCCCGATTCTGCCTTCTTCAAAAGCAGTTATGAGCCAAAACAGAAGAATGTACCAAGCTTCCTTTCCAGGCAGTGAAAGAGCCTCCGGGTCATGAATAGTTTTCTTCATGTGGACATGCACCCCTCAAAAGGACGAGGGCACGCCCTCAGATAGTCAACTCTGACATGTCCTCTCCTGATGCAACGATCACACTTAGCAAGACAGCCAAAAGGTTCAAAGTATCGATTTGAACGGCAATGATACCTTTCTCAGAAATTGTTGCCTTTGATATCTAAAAGATGATTAAAGACGTCTAAAATGCCCATGCCTCTTCAATGAAGAAAACGGGGAATTCAAACAAGCAACACCAGAATACCCTCTCTGGTCTTCAACGCAGGCAAAAATTTTCCCCACTTACTTGCTGTAAGACTGGGAAAAAAAATTACTAGTTTCTCTGGGCTATGGTTCCTACATCCCTAAAAGGAGCTCTTGTGAGGATAACAGGCAAATAGAGTCATGCATTTCTGAACAACAGGGTTGCATCCTGAGAATGCAGCAGAGGGCATTTCATTGTGCAAACGTCACAGAGCGCTTACCGAAGCCCCGGTGGCCCAGCCTGCTGCATGCCCGGGCTCTGAGCTACAGCCTGTTGCTTGTGGGCCGCCCGTTACTGTCTTCAATACTGTAGGCAACTGTGACACAATGGTAAGTACTTCTGTGGACACGCCTCAACGTAGAAACGGTACAGTAAAAATGTGGCATTATGAACATCATCTTGTGGGATTATAGTAAGATACATTTGGTCATCATTGGCCAAAACAACTTTATGTGGCTCAGGACTATATGTAAAATGACCAGCATTCTGCCCAAATGGCATTTTATAATTTCACAACACTAAGGGGTACATACGTCTTATTTATATACTTTGTGTTTGCACAGATTGAGTCCAAGTGGGCCCTTCACCCAGATAGTATGCACTGTACCCCAAAGATGTGACTTCATCCCTCCCCTCCTCCTCCCTTTCCCCAGCTTGATTTTCACTGACATTTCCTTCCATATATGTATTTAAGTGCTGATCGATTAGCTCCTGTTTGGTATTGAGTACATGTGTGTCTCCATTCTTGTGACGGCTCATGTAGAAGAATGGTTTCCAGTTCCCTCCAGGTTACTAGGTACTAGGTATTAGATCAGGAAGATAGTGATCACCATTTTTTGTGTGGCTGAGTATTCCATAGTGTGCCTGGACCACATTTTATTAATCTGTTCCTGTCCGTTGTGAGATTCTTTTAATGTGCTTCTGGTAATGGAAATCATCTCCTCACCACTAACTACAGACGTTTGCTGCGCTTAGGAATGGGGTGCTTACAATTCTGTTAGGAAAACTTCAACCAAGCAAAAAGAACTATAGAGACAGGAAGAGGGATGGGAAAGAAGAGCAGACCACTCAACTAGCTGGTCCAATAATTTTTCAAAGCAGAGAATGAATGCATTATAAGAATCTTTTTGTGTAATCAAAATAAGTGGCCTGGGTGGCCACCCAGATCACCAAATGCGTATGGAGATGGCAAGCCCTGTGGCTCTTTCTCTTTGTTTTCCTGTCTGGACATAGGGGAACAAAACTGCTCCCTAATTTGCCAGAACCATAAAAAAATGAAAATCTGGGGCCCCTCAGTCAAAAAGGAAGAATTTCAAGACAGAGACAACAGAGTATTAAACAAAACGGAGGACCCTTTTTGGAGAACAGGGCCTTTGTGCACTCAGGCCCCTGGGAGACTTCACCAGCTGATACCTACAAGGCCAGACCTGGGCCAGGACTAGACAAGGTGACAGTGCTGTGAGGAGAAAAGGCCTGCCCAGAGAGGCTGTCTCTGAACCATGCAGCCCAGAGGCTTGGGGCACACGTCTCTGATGAAAGTCTTAATTCAACTTACCCCCTCAGACACATTCTTATTGATTTGTTCAGTGTCTGTCTCTTCACTGCAGAATGGAAGCGACTTTGCTGATTTGCTGAGCGTCATACACGCTGCATGTACAGCAGGTGCTTAGTAAACATTGGTGGGATGATTATGTGAAAGCAAAGACAAAGCCTGGACCACGTCCCCTCATGCAGGGCACTAGAACCTCCTGAGGCATCTGATGCTGATGTTCTCTGACAGGGCAATAAGTTACAGGTAGAGAGTTTACTATTTTGGGAGAAGGGGAAACCTCAGCCAGGGCCTGCCTCTGCAAATTGCTTCTTTACAAGGTGAGCTCATGCCACGCCTTGTCTTTAGGTGGTACTTATATGTGCTGAGGATGTGTCTAATCAAAATTAAATTTTCTCGGAGTCACAAAGACTACAAAATGGCTTTAAAAATAGAATTAAGATGAAACTCCTGATCCATAAATTAAAAACAGATAAAATGGACTTCATCAAAGTTAAAAACTTTTTCTCAGCAATGGAAACTATTACAAGAATGAAAGATGAGTTATAGCACTAGAGAAAAGAACCCTCAAATCTCAACAGTAAGAAAACAGGCAAACCAATTTAAAAATGGGCAAAGCACCTGAGCACATATTTCTCTAAAGACACACGGATGGCAAATATGTACATGAAAAGATAATCTTTATCCCTATTCATCAGGGAAATACAAATTAAAACCATGATGAGGTAATACCACATACTGGCTAGAGTGGATAAAATACAAAATCCTGACAATAATACCAAGAGCTGGAAAGGATGTGGAGCAAATGTCTCTCTCATACATTGCGAGGAAGAGAATAAGATGACAAGGGCCTTCCAGAAAACAGTTGGATAGTTGTCATAAAGTTAAAAATATGCTGATCATATGAACCAACAATCCCTCCCCGAGCTACTCACCCTACAGAAATAAGAACTTAAATTCCGGCAAAATTCTTCACATGAATGCTTGTAGTAGCTCTCATCATAATCTTCAAAAACTGGAAACAACTTACATGTCTTGCAGCACTGGAATGAGAAAATGAACTTGGCTATTTATGCCACGGAATCCCACTCAGGGATGGAAAGGAAGGAGCTACTGATTTACCCAGCAGCAAGGAAGAATGTTAAATACATTTCACCAAGTGGAAAAAATAAGTCTCAAAAAGGTATATACTGTATGATTCCATTCCTATAACATTCTCCAAAAGACAAAATTAGAGTGATAGAGAACAAACCAGCGGTAGCCAGGTGGGTTAGGAGCAGGCAATGGGACAGATAGCTCAAAGGACATCTGTGGCTGGAGGAGCCACCCTGGACCCCTATTGTACTTACGGTTGCACAAATCTGTACACATGGTAACTTTCTTACAACTGTACACACCCTGTAAGATCGATTTACGGTAGGCGAATTTGAAAGTCAAATAAAGGTAGAAAAAAAGATGACAGTTTATTTTTCTCCCATATTAAAGATGGCCATAAATAGCCACCTGGGGTTTAGTATAAGAAGCAAGACAGGTGGCCGGGCGAGGTGGCTCACAACTATAATCCTAGCACTCTGGGAGGCTGAGGCAGGTGAATTGCTTGAGCTCAGGAGTTCAAGACCAGACTGACCAAAAGCGACACCCCATCTCTTAAAAAAAAAAATGGGCATTGTGGCAGGCACCTATAATCCCAGCTACTCATGAGACTGAGGCAAGAAGATTGCTTGGGCCCAAGAGTTTGAGGTTGCTGTGAGCTATGGCACTACAAGACTCCACAGAGGGAAACAGAATGAAACTCTGTCTCAAAAAAAAAAAGAAGAAGCATGACAGTTATCAAGCAGGCAGACCTCCACTGCCTTCTCCCTTTCACATCTCTAAAATACAGCTCTGTTTTAGCTTAGAACTTGATAGCCCAAAACGTGGCACCTTGGCAATTGAGAAAACTGCAGAAATGAGAAGTCCACTCTGACCTTCTCTTGGCTTTTTCACCAAAACTTTGTCATAAAGGAATTCCCGGACCTATCTCCCCTGAAATTGCTTTCGAGAATAAATCTGAGCAATCAGGTCTTGCTAAAGTTCCTTCCAGTTTGTCACCGTTAGGTCACACCCTGTTCTGTCTAATCATCTTCTCCATAACTATCCACTCCTTTCATTAGACTCGGCTTAACAATATGCAGTTTATCCTAAGGTTTTGAGTCTTCCTTTCTGAAGGTTCCTGTGTCACCAAAAGCTTTTGTTAAATAAATGTGTTATACTTTTTTCTTGTTAATCTGTCTTTTATTAGGAGGTATCAGCCATGACCCTTACAGTGGGTGAGGAAAGATATTACTTATTCTCCCCTATAGCCCTAATCCTCTTGATCTCAGAAGATGGCTGGAGTACTGGCCATCACAGCCAGCTTCCAAACATCAGGGTGCAGGAAGAGGAAAGACAGGGAGTTTGTCTCCTTCCTAAGGAGTATTCCCTGCAATTGTGTTTCCTTAGTCAACACACAGCCATACCTAGCTGCAAGGGAGTCTGAGGAATGTAATCTATAATCAGATTGGAGTCCTCATTAGTAAGAAAATGGGGGAATGGGTACTGAACAGCAAACTAACTTTCTTGGCACAGAGTCCCAATCCTTTTGTCTAGCTCAAGCCAGTCCCCTAAGCTTTTGGCTCATATA
Organism: Galago senegalensis; assembly: GCA_963575145.1. NCBI lineage: Eukaryota > Metazoa > Chordata > Mammalia > Primates > Galagidae > Galago > Galago senegalensis. The sequence goes on along the minus strand of CAUYTI010144403.1, from coordinate 27,511 downwards.
ATCAGCAGTCTACTTGACATTTCCCCTTGCATAGCTAACAGTCATCTCAACTTAAACACACTCCTCAACCAAAATTCCTTACTGTCTCTTCCTCTATTCCCAACCCTGCTCTTCCCCCAACACTCCCATTTTAATGAAAGCACCACTGCCCACCCAACTATTTAAGCTGAAAGATTGCACAGGGTTGCTGGGCCTAGGACGCTCTGTATCTCTATTAGAAGCCAATTAATATCTCATTACAATTTAACATGTATCGAAACTTCCCCACTCATAAACAGACCAACAATTCAGAAAACACTGAGCACCTGTAAGGTGTTCAACTCTGAATAAGAAATTGTGAGGACACCAGCATTGGGGGAGACCCAGGGCCAGGCACAGGAGCTGGGATTATGGGACTGAAGGGGTGGAGTGGAGAAGGACACACAGGCGCAGAGAAGGAGTATGGTCAGATGTGCATATCCAACACCTAAGGGCTCTGGAGACCAATGTTGTCAGGACCACAGGAGCAATGTCAGGATTCACTTGATTAAAGCAAGATAATTTCACACCCAGCGTGCAATTCAGCTGCTAGATCACCACCAGTTACAGACTTCTTCACTGTTCCTTCTCCACTCCCACGCTAGGCCTGATGAGCCCCTCCCCCAGAAGAGAAAGAACAACTGATGACACTATATTACTGTTTTCTACTTCTCTTCCTTTATCTCTTCCTTTCTTTCTTTCTTATTTCTTTCTTTTTTCCTCTTTATTTTTAGAGATAGAGTCTTACTTCTTATGCAGCCAGGAGTGTAGTGGTGCAATTATAGCTCCCTGTAGCCTCCAACTCCTGAGCTCTCCCACCTTAGACTACAAAGCAGCTAGGACTATGGGTGTGTACCACCATATCTGGCTAATTTTTAATTTTTCTATAGAGACAAGGTCTCACTATGTTTCTCAGGCTAGTCTGGAACTCCTGGCCTCAAGGGATCCTTCTGCCACTCAAAATGCTGTGATTACAGGTATGAGCTACCATGCCTGGCCTTAAGTTCAACTTTTATACCAAATTCACAATGAAGCTGGAAGCTGAAAAAGAAACTTACAAATTACCAACCAAACAAAATTAATCACATCATGAGGTTTATTCAGCACCCATGAAGAGCCAGGTTTTGCGGTGGGTCCTTAGAAGGGTTGGGGAATGAAGGTTTAATAAAGCTAGGCCTCGGTCCTTAGGGGACTCCTCTGTAGTTATGGTGAGAAGATAGAGTCAAGAAAGAAAAGAAAAATAAGAAAAAAAAATAAAAGGGATAGAAGGAAAGGACGGAAGTCAAGAAGGAAAGAAACAGGGCAGGGAAGAAGGGAGGAAAGGAGGGAGGAAGGAAGGACATTTCCTTGACTGACACTTCAAAATAATAGTACATGAGATGACCTGGAAGCTCTGAGATGAATTAGTTACGCAGATTAACCATAATGGTCCTGGAGTTCAGGGACACTTCTAGAAGATGAGGTCTGAGCCAAGTGAGTTTCCCCCGCCTAGAAAAAGTGGTGCAACAGAAAGAAAGCACAGCTGAGATTCAGGAGGAAGGAAGCAAACATTATACCAGGCTGATTTTGATGATCCCTGAAGTGTGTAAGTGGCATGGGGCCAGGGCAGTAGGGTGAAGGGACAGACAGTGGGTGGTGGGTCTTGGATACAAAGGTAAACACAGTAGAAACTCTGTAAGTTGACCACCCAAGGGACTGTAACAAACTGGTCAACACACAGAGGTGGTCAACGTAAGGAACTAGGCCAACTGTACGGATATGTACATGTGATGTATATCTGATTTGTGAAAAATAGGGCAACTTAAGAAGGTGGTCAACATAGGGACGTGGTCAACTATGGAGGTTCTATTATATTTACTTTTGAGTCAAAGTCACAAACTCACTACAGGCTCAATCTGATCCACAGTAGTTGTGGTCTAGCATCCAAGTATTTAGAAAAGTGAAAGTAAATGTTTTTAGGGTCTTTTTACTTAACTGAAGACCCCACACCTTACTGCTTCCAGTCCCCCGTGGCCACTTCACACTTTTATGTTGACTGCCTAGCCTGAAGGCATTTGAATTTTTTGGCTTTGTAGGAAATTTCACGGTACTTCCAGCAAATTGAGGAGTGACTTGCCTGTAGCCAAATTTCTCCAGCAATCATCCAGCTGTCTTCTGTGCAGGGAAGATTGCAGGAAAGAAGAAAGCGCCTGGTGCTTATAGCAGAAGGAATGTCTTGGACATGCAAATGATAATCCCTAAAGACTTAGCTTCCTGGGCTTCAAGGTAACTATCCTCTGAGCTTTGCTGAAAGACAGACTAGTAATTATAGACTTTACTCCAAGAAGATGTCATGAAGTAGCTGAGAAAATGATGTGGCCCCAGCTGCTGGCCCTAGATTGTGTGAGTCTTTCCAGCTCAGGCAGCAAATGAGTGAGTGAGAGAACCTTCAAATAATTCTAGCCCCTGTCACCACTGACAGTGTATTTTGAGACCCAGAGCCCAGCTCTCTCAGCGCCAGCAATGAGAGAAATAATAGGAAAATGAGTTGTTCATTTCAGCTGAGTTTGGGGATGGTTTCTTATGCCACAAGAGACATCTAGCAGCCCTGGTCTCTGACCCCCAGCAACAGCCTTCCTGCGGCTTCTCCATGTCCAAGGGTCTCCATATGATTGATCACCAGAAGGCCCAGCACCACCCGGACTGCACTGAGGACCCAGAGAAAGAGGCCAAGGGCAGAGGAGCAGGCAGGAAACTGTAAATGAAGAAAGTGAGGCAGCCAGGGCTGGTGACATCTTGACCGGTGCGGTTGCTGCTGAGACCCTTTGGAACATGCATTTCAGAACACATACGCTTGCTTCTCCTAGGGGGAAGTTGACACAGAGAAACGTGTCGTAGGGGAACACTGGAGGGTTTGGCATCTCTCCCATCAGACCACAAGATCCAATCAACAGCTGGACTTAGGTACTGTGGTCTTAAGAAGTTGAATTAAATCAAGTTGTCTCGTTAAAAAGCCATCACCAGCTCCCTTCTCCTCACAAGAATTCTTAACTTCCCCGCTGCACATAAAGAACCTTCCCAGGAGGGCTCTGATGGGCTTTTCCCATTTTATCTCCTGTGACCACCTCTCCTCTGCTGTCTCCAGAGGCACTTCACACAAACTGTCCCTACCTTAGTGCATTTTGTGTGGCTCCAACGTTCCCTTCCCTCCCCCTCTCCAACCTGCTCTCATGTCATGCGGGATCTCAGACTCCACCTCCCAGGGAAAGGCTTTGCTGCCTCACTGCCCCATCTCCATGCTCCGCCAGTGTCCACTGTCCAACCAGTATTTCTGAGTCCAGGGAGGTCCCTGGTGTAGGAGCCCACGGCTGCAGCAGGAAAGGAAGTGATGGGACGATGGCAGCAGTATGCGAGGGCAATGGGCGTGACTTCCGGGAAAGAAAGCTGTTTCCTTTTTTGGTCCTATTTTATGGAAAAAGTAGACAAATGACTCTAAGATACACCATTTGGTTTAATTTTGAAAACCCTTGTCGGTGTACATCCTGTGCCGGGAATCTGCTAGCCACGTGGGTTTAGTTTCTCTGTGCAGTGTTATACCACAGAGCAGAGGCAGCTTTACCTTTCTGCTTTTCCCTGCAACATCCACCCACCTCTTCTGACTCAGTATGACGACCGTATGACTGGGATGATGGATCCCATAGAGAAGAGGCAGCAAGGTAGGAAAGGGATAAAACTTGTATGTTGGTCCTCAGACCCTCTGACCTGCCCTGCCCACCCCTCCAACCCTCACATGCCCTCTTCATTCCTGGCAAATGCCACCCACAGGGCTGCACTTCCCCACCCTTTTGTGCCTCTCTGCTCCCCACTCCCCCCTTACCTGTGGTCCCTGGACCATGTTTCTCTGTGGGCAGCCCCCCACACTGCTCCCACTCCATCCTGCTGTGAAATTTGACTGATGACGTGCTGTGTGTTTCCTAGGCTTGCAGTAACAAATTACCACAAACTTGGTGGCTGCAAACAACAGAAATGTTTTGGCTCATCGTTCAGGAAGCCAGAGTCAGTAGTCAAGGTGTCGTGAGGGTCTGTACCTTCTGAAGGCTCGGAGGGACCGTCCGTTCCATGCATCTCTCCTGGCCTCTGGTGGTGGCCAGCAATGCTTGGCTTATAGTTGCATCCCCCCAGTCTTTTCCTCTGTCTTCACATGGCCTTCCTACAAGGACATCAGAACCACCCTAATCCAGGATGGCCTTACCTGGACTAATCACACCTGCAAAGACCCTGTTTCTGCATGAGGTTACATTCTCAGGTTCAGAGAGGACGTGACTTGGGGTGACATTATTCAACCCAGTGTATTCTCATGGACTCCTTACCAGGAGCTGGAATGACCTTCTATATAATTCTTCTTTCAAGAAGCTTACAGTGCAGGGCGTACTTTGTGTACCTCTTCCATAATGCTAATTATAGATGTTTGCATTCATCTACGTATTAATTTGTCCCTAACATGGACAAGGACCAGGTCTTATTTATTTTTGTTTCTCCACATCCTTGTATTGGGCCGACCACTGGACAGACTCTCTAAGGAAATTGCCAACTGAAAGTGTGAGAGAGCCATTTATAAAGCCTGGGCTGTGGGGACGTTTTCCACAGGGTCCCTGCCTGTGCACAATCCCTGGTGCTCAGCAGCAAAGCCGTTTTCAGCCAAGGGGTCTCTGTGTACGTATCAGTTCTGGATCTGGAATCGAGGGGATTTCTCAGCATTGTGGATGCTCATTTGGGGATCTGAGATTCTAGGCTCCACGCCGGATGAGACAGTAGCATCATAAAACCATATCTCTGCCCACTCACCTCTAAAGCTCGGCGGGGAGGTGTCAGGTGCTGTGGGCATTTCTGTTGTCCCCATTCAGCTGACACATGCCTATAGGTACAGAAAGCAAACCAGCCCGATCTCAGTAAAGGAAGTCACAGTGTCAGACTCACGACTAATTTGCTGGGTACTTTAAAACACACAGCCATGGGTTATCGATGGGGAGGTGCCGGGCAGAGTGTAAGACCATGGTTTTGCCCAAATCAGGAGCGGCTCCTGTGCCCCCCATCCTCTGCCAAATATGGGGTCCTCCAGGCATCTTCCTTTTCAGCATAGGATTTAGACCTTATTTTAAACAGGAATGTGTTGTTCTTCAAACAAAAATTACTCAACTCAAAGAATATGTGTGGCTTTTAGGGAGCAACAGCTGAGAAACCCACACTGGTTCTGGATGAAATTCAATACGGACCAACCTAATCGCCATGACGGGGAATCTGGAATGAGTCTGAAATGCCTTCGCATCATTGGACAAACAGCTCTCCCGCCTTCCTAAGCAGGCCGGGGCGTTCCCGGTGAAAGCCCTTTGATAAGAAGAAGGAGGCTCCTCGGAGGCAAGCCACCCACCACTTTCTTAGGCGCTTTTGTCCTGAGCTTGGGGATTGTGCTGTGGGGCTCCGCGTCCACACAATGCCCCACGTCCTGCAATGGGCCATTCATCGGGCCTCCAGGTTCCCTGATGGGAGGGAGCCCATTGACCCCGGGATAATAGATGAAAGTGTTTTCTCACTTGCCTTTGCCCCCTGACCCCTTGCCACCATTTTTCATGCACTGTCTCCTCTCCAGCCAGACGGAGGAATTCTTCCTCTGATGATGAGGGCCTGATGACCCTCTCCTGCATCCCGTAAGCTGGCTGCTTGTGCAGAGAGGATTGCCCAGAGGGGTCCCTGCGTGTCGTGACCAAACCAAGCAAGGGTCACTTCCTCCCCAGCCAGCCCCTGTGCCATGCACACACGAGCCCTGGAGCACAGGAGCAGAGCTTATGCACCAAAAATCCAAACTGCTAAATCTGTTCTTTTGTTGCTGGCCTGTTTATTTGCCAGGATGTTTGAGTTTGCACTAAGTCCATGAGAAAATTTCAAATTAATGCCCAACCTCCTCCCCATCTCCACTCTCTTCTCCAAAGGGCCAGGTCACCAAGCATGTGGGGGTGGCAGAGCAAGCTGCGAGGTCTGTCCATGGACGCTATGGTTGGGAAGATCTCAGGTCACCCAGTGAAGCCCAGGTGCTCAGCTGAGGGCCACCTGGGAGGAGGAACTGGTCAGGGCCACACAGCCTAGCTCTCTGGCTCCAAGCCAGGGCTCTGACCACTTCAGAACACCTCTCAAGAAGGTGTATTCTGCTTAGTAATGACCAGCCAACAACAGCTGGGCCTTGGCTAGGGCATTTTACAAGAGCTAGAAATCACTGAACCACCGAATCCTTCTGTGGCCTGCAAACTACAGGCCCCAGCACTTAGAAAGAAGCAAAGGGACAAGAACTGAGATGCAGAAAGCTGCAGCTTGGCCAGGGGTATGTGGCAACTCAGGCTCTCCAACCTATTAGAAGCTCCTTGCATGAGGCAGCCCTCCCATGGCAGCCCACTGCGCTGCACCCCTCTCAGTGTGTGTGGGCCACATGCTGGGCACAGCCACAGCAAGGCCAGAGACCTGACACTTACCTCTAGGAGGGGAGAGCCCGAAGATTGGCAGCTGCTCTCTGGGCCAGGCCTCTTCCCCATGACCAGGGTGCAGCCGGGCTACCTGCTTGTCAACCTCAGGCCAGAGTGGGGAGGGAAAGCCTGGCTCCTAGGGAGGATTTTACAAAGTCCATCGATTTAAATGTTAATTGCCTCCAAAATGCACCTTCACAGAAACATCCAGAACAATATTTGACTAAATATCTTGGCACTGTGGCCCAGTCAAGTGACACACAAAATTAATCATCACATCCCTGTTACCTAATTAGGCATTTATAGTTTACATTTTTTATTCTTGTAAGGAGAAGACTTTCAAAATACAAAAGTGGCCAGGCACAGTGGTTCATGCCTATAGTCCCAGCACTTTGGGAGGAAAGGGTGAAAGGATCATTTGAGGCCAGGAGTTTGAGAGCAGCCTGGACAACATAGTGAGACCCTCATCTCTAAAACTGAAAAAAAAAGTTAGCTGGATGTGATGGTATGTGCTTGTAGTTGCAGGTACTTGGGAGGCCGGGGCAGGAGGATCGCTTGAGCTGAATAATCCAAGCCTCCTTGGCCTTTTTATTTCCTACCAATTCAGGGAAGTTGTCAGGTCTTGTAGTTTAAGGGAAGTCCCCAGACAAACAGCAGCAAGTGCTGATAGAGTGTCTGTGTCTGGCAAGGGGTGGCCTCGGCCCACAAGTCTATAAGGATGCACACCCTCAGGGAAGGTGCTGCCTGCTGCCCCTGGTGTCTGAGGCAGGGGTGAGCAGGGGTAAAGTTGGCTGGCCTTGTTTATTCCAGCACATCGTGCCTGGGTAGACTTATGCATGCACCTGTCCCACAGACTGCCAAGCCTGCAGAGACCTTCTGTCCAACTCCTGTTCCAGAGAGATTTAGTGACTCAGCCATGATCAGAGTCAGTGGCTGGGGCAGATACTATCAGTAATCATTAACCCCTGATACCTTGCTGGGCAGAGCCCAAATCCATTCAGTATTTAGGAAAAAAGGGCTAAATGACAATTGGTCTAATCAATCAAAGTAACTCCATTCCCCAATGCCAGTGATTGGTTTGGGACTGGGCCCAGGACTCTGTTCTGGTCAATGTGACAGAACAGGACTACCTTGGGAACTCAAGAAGGGTTTCATCCTTGGTTTGAAGAAAAGGCAGAACACGTCTACCCTATAATAGATGAACTTTTCAAACCTGCTCCTCTATCAGGGCAGACTGCACTGGAGCCCCCCATCAACGCCTCTGTCATCAGTCTTGGGCACATGCCTCACTTTGGCCACCTTGATGTGCGCAGGCAGGAAACAGAGACTTGCAATCTTCTCACAGGATTTGACGCACTTCTCGCTTTCCCAATCTGTAGTGAGATGAGCATGGCAAGTAGCTAGTGGATACAAGAATATTAGAATACTTGTAGAACAGACCCAAACCTGACCTCCAGAGGGAACATCAGCCTGGCTGACCCACAGGGAGACCCCTGAAGATGAAAAATAAATGCTTTGTTGCAAGTTATTGAGTTTGGGATGGTTGTTATGCAGTACTGCCATCACTAGCTAGCCGATACAACCCCTCCTGCTATTCAGGTCAGCTGTGAAAGGGTATGAAGCTTGATACTGCGCAGCCATCCCACAATCACCATACTCACAGCAGAAGGCCCACAGCGTAATAGAGAAGGCACCGCAGAGAAGGCTGCTGATGATCAGTCCCCTCTGATCATCAGTAGGTGATGTCTCAAATTTGGGGTCCTGAGTTTGCCAACACAGAGAGAACTTTTCTGCCTCTCCAAGGAGATGTTTTCCTCTATTTCTATTCATGAGGCCATTGCCTTCCTTCCACCAACTTCCCTGATATGAGGCCTGCTTGTAATTTCTAAGAACATCTGTAAAATGTGCATTTATTTGTCTGTCATTTCATTCACCAGGTCTTTCCTGAGCTGGGCTTTTGGAGCAATCAGCACGGTCTCTGCCCAGCAGGGGTGTTCACCTGGAGAGCAGTGATGGGGTTGCTGCAGCTAAAGCAAGTGCACAGCACAGACTGAGTGAAGGGGACATGGGATGGCATGACGTAGTGTGCGGCAGCCCCTGGAGTTAGAGCGTGGAGGACCAGGAGGTCAGGCCACAGACATGGGGCTCCAGGTAATTGGCAGTGGGAGGCTATCAGAGGCTGAGTCAAGGGCAAGGATCCCTCCAATAAGCAGAGCAGCTTCCCTGTGTGACCAGGACTGAGTACAGTGTGTGGGAAATAGGCCGGGTGGGATCCTAATATCCCATGATAGTGTATTTTATTCCCGAGTCCTGTAGGAAGCCAGCTGTATGAATAATCTGCTGTACCCAACAAACAAACAAACAAAACACTTTAACTAAAGAAGGCTGTAAAGCTGTCCCTGGAAACTCCATAAATCCATGAAACTGAACCCTTCTGGCTGATGAAAACCATGCGTTGCCAGAAAGTGGGTGAGCCGAACGGTTGTCAAGTAACCCTCTCCTCATACGCTGGAGAGGTGCTCTGGGCATGAGAGAACATCCAGCCTCAGAGACTCAGGGAGCAGCTCCTGGAGTTAGAGCGTGGAGGACCAGGAGGTCAGGCCACAGACATGGGGCCAGAGAGCACAGAGAGGACACCAAGGTGCCTTCGTCTGTCTAGGAGGCTATAACAGAATACCATAGACCGGGTGGGAGGAACAATAGCCATCATTCCTCACGGTCCTGAAAGCTGGGGAGCCCAAGATCAAGGTGCCTGCAGATCCCTCATGAGGGCCCCCTTCCTGGGCTGCAAAAGGATGTGCCCTGCTGTGTTTTCACTCTGTGGAGAGGGAGGAGCAGGAAGGAGGGGGGACATATTTCATGTCTCTTTCTCTCTTTATAAAGAGCACTAATCTCATCACAGGGGATACACCCCATAACCGAGTCTAACCCTAATTCCTTTCAAACACCCCATCTCCAAATACCATTATGTTGGGCATTAAGGCTTCAACATATGCTTTGGGGGGTCAGGGGGACACAAACATTCAATCCATGGCACAAGGAAGCCTAGAACCTGCTGGTTGCTCAGCCTCTCCGAGGCCCCAGTGGGGAGTAGTTTGACTCATTCCTCAGCACTGAGCATCTCCGTCTCAGCACTATTGACATTTGGGGCCTGATACTTCTTTGTTGTGAGGGCTGGCCTGCTCACTTTGGGATGTATAGGAACACCCCTGACGTCCCCACTGGATGCCAGTAGCAACCCCACATACCAAGTCATAAGCACCAAAAATGTTTCCCCTAACATTGCCAAATGTTCCCTGGAAGGCAAAATCTCTCTCATCTGCGAATCACTGGATTAATTTACAGATTAAATTCAAGCAAAACGGAGTTGAACAGCTAGCATCCTGCAAGCCTCCCTCCAAAGGCGGCCTTCTTTCTACAGAGCCGTCCCTAACTCCCTCTCCCAGGTCGGAGCCGTGGCTTCCTCCCCTTACCTTCTCTCTCACAGAAGGTTGGTTCGATTATATTCTTATAATCCTGGGGCTTTGGATCAGTAACAATAAAACCATAAGCTCTTTGAGGTCAGGACTGTAAAGTGTTTCTCTTTGGAAAACCCAACATGTGCAACAGCACCCGGGCCGGGGGAGGTGTGAGTGAGTGGGCCAATTCCACACCCACAAGACCCCTGTGGCCTGGGCACAGTTTGCTTTGCGTTTCATACCCCCCTGCAGTCCCCCAAGGGCCTGCCACCCACCAAAGAGGCCCCAGCCTTCCCCAGTCCTTAGCTTGCCAACACCGGCCTTTTCTCGAAATTCCCTTCACACTCAGCTCGCCCCTGCCCGGCTGAAACCCTAGCAGCCTCTGAGGCCCATCTCCAGCACTGCTTCCCCTAGCAAGACTTTTCCAAACCTTCTAATTTAAAATAATCAACCACCCACGCCTCCCCCATTACCCCAGCTCCTGCTCCCAAAGTGCTTTTTAATTCCGTTATAACCATTTCCGGATACATCCTGTGTCCCTTACTAGACAGTGGATTCCCCAAAGGCAGAAACTGTCATTATTTATTTCCATATCTTCCACAGAGCCCAGCAGAGGCCAGGCACACAGCAAACATCACTCAAATCTAATTCCAGTCTCCGAGAGAGGACAGGCCAGCGGTAGATGGTAAACATGTGGCTGACTGCTTCTTCCTTCAGTGACTCCAAGAGAAAGATCAGGGCTATTTGAAAACATTGATAGTAATATTGTTTGCAAGGGAAAACTGCCCTACAACATTATTATTATTGATAAAAAAAAAAAGTGGATCTGTTTTTTTCATTTCGAATTGGCATCAATCCTAAGTAAAGGATGCACATGAAAAGTTAGAAAGAGTCCTTTGAGGTTTCTTAGACTGATCCTGGGGCCACACAGGACTAGAAATGTCTGGGGTGACACAATTCTTCGGTTCTTAAAGAACTCGAAGTCATGCGTTTTGTGGTCTCCTCTGACAGCACATTCATTCCAGCCTTTTGGAAAACATAATGAGGTCGTATGTGTTGGCAACTATGTCTGTAGATTATAATTCATAATTAGAAATTTTATTAATAGTTAGGGCTATTACTGCAAAAGTGCTTCTAACGGGAAAAAACCTAAATGTCTGGATTATATCACAAATAATAGTTCTGATTTTTACACCGGGCTTTCGAAATTATAAAGCCTTCGCACCCTAGCAACTTCCCTGGCTCACCCTCACAGGCATACAAGAAAGGAAGACAGAATGGGGAGGCCAGTGTTGTCAGGGCCTAGAACAAGTGCCCAGTGTCACCTGGCTGCCTTATAGGACTCTGCCACCACACCCATGCAAGGCTGGCTGCTCCCAGCCCTCCATATGGGGAAGGAGGAATGAGGAGGCTGGTTCACACCACAACCACGATGGCACCTGCTGGGAAGAAGGACTCAGTACTTGGCAGGAAATAAGCCCAGGAAGGGACAAAGCCTGACATTCTTTCATTAGACAAATGAGCTCCAGAAAGTCTTGGGGTTTCAGGAAAAGAGAAGCTGGGGATTGGGAGCAAGTTCCAGTGGGGTCTGGAGGCTGCTCGTTTCCAGTGGGGCGGCTGGCTGAGCCCAGAAAGAAGCAGCCACCTGAAAGCAGCCACAGCCAATCTCCAGTGCCTGAGAAATCCTCTGCTAGAGGGTGGAGATGTGGTAGGGGACGGGGAGAAAAAGGAGGCTCCAGAGCCTGGGCCAGCATATAGCCTGTCCTATACCCTGGACAGTTGAGCAGGTTGTGCACTGAATAAGGAGTGGGAGGATGGAAGCCGCGTCTTGGCTCCTCATTTGCTCAGATTTACACAAATGTGTGAGGTAGCCTAGCGGAAGCGAGGTAGGTTGTACACCCACACAGTAAGGTGTCGGGGTTCTTGCCCTCCCCCAAGCACAAACAAACTTTTCCTTTAGTGATTCTGGTGCCAAAATATAACAATGTGGCCCTCTTTGGGGGTAAGACATGAAGAAGCCCTTTATTAAAACACAGAAGTCATCATCAGTCATTAACAGCTTACGGAATCAGTCAGCAAGGAGAAGAGAATGGTCACAGACAGGGCTGGAGGGAAGAGAGGAATTGTTCCGGAGACGGGACAGGAGTGAATTTGTGCAACTCCTACAACCTGCAAGGCACACGACATGCACCCACACTTTGTTCTCACAGCCCCCCTCAAGGGAAGCCTCCGGTACCCTGTTTGATGAAAGCTCAGAGAGAACCAGGCATCCAGCTGCACAAAGCTCCCCAGATGGGGATTGGGGAAAGGAACAAGGTAACAACCATGTTTGTTATGGGCAAAGTGATAATGCAACCACAGGTGACCAGAGCTCTGCTGGGATTAGCCCGACAGCACAGGCACCATTAATGTCTCTGTTTCCCAAGACAGAATAGGAGACAAACAGTGCAGCTACACCCAGGCCTCCAGCAGGCAGGCAGTGGAACAGGGGTCTGAATCCATGGTATGACTCAACAATTATCTCAACATTAAAAAGTTTCATTAAAGGCTCAGCACCCGTAGCTCAGTGGTTAGGGTGCTGGCCACATACACCAGAGCTTGCAGGTTCAAACCTGGCCCGGGCGGGCTAAACAACAATGACAAGTACAACAAAAAAATAGCTGGACATTGTGGTGAGCACCTGTAGTCCCAGCTACTGGGGAGGCTGAGGCAGGAGAATCGCTTAAGCCCAAGAGTTTGAGGTTGCTGTGAGCTGTGACACCATGACTCTCTACCAAGGGCAGAATAGTGAGACTGTCTCAAAACAAAGTTTAATTAAAAAATAAACAAAAAACAATTGCATCCTTTAAAATCAAGGCCTCATTCTGGCCAGCCAGCTTGCTAAATAACCAGGCTGGAATGACTACAGGTGACTAGTGAACGTGGCTCCTGCAGCCCAGACCCAATCATTCTTTCAGTCAGTAAATAACTTTTGAGCATTTTCTATGTGTCAGGGTCCTGCCTTCCTTCCAAATGGCAGGTCAGAGGCTGGGTGGGAGGGCTAATCAGCTCTGGGTGTAAATGGCAGAAGGGGTAGTGGGCAGGCTAAGGAGAAGAGGGGACACAGGACACACAGGTAAGGGCTTGGGGACCATTTCAGGACAATCACCCCTCACTGTGAGTTCTCTTGGACATCTTTCATTTCTTTGAGTCTCAGCTTCCTCCTGCACACAGGCCATTGTGGGGTCCTATCCCTGTCTGAGCGCACGTGTAGGGGACAGGGAAAGGACACACAAATGCAAGATGTCATTATTTTTGTGATCCCAGGGGAGCACCAGACACTCTGGCCCATGGCAACCTCCAGTGCCCACCCCTCCTACACACTCTTTCCAGAAGGTTGCCAGGGTGATGCTTCCAAAACCTACCCCCTCTGTTACTCCCCAGGGTTCAATCCAAACTCTGTGTGTGGTGCCTAAGACCCCTGAACTGCCCAGCATTTTCCAGATACACCATGCTTGTTTATTCATCTGACCCTCAGCTGCTCCTTCAAGCTGTCTTCTTTGGAAAAGCTCTTCTGGCCCCCAAGTTTAGGTTGGGGCCACCCCTGTCTGGCCTCCAGGCTTCCTGAGTGTTTCACACTGTGCTGTCATTGGGCGTTTCCTCACTTGTCTCCTGGTCCTTGTGTGGGCTCCTTGAGGAAAGCAATGTTTGTGCTGCCTACTGTCTGGACTCTGGGGCCAGAGGAGAGTGTTGTATGCACCATAGACAGTGCAGGCCGCTCTGACCAAGAGGGCACCCTCCTCCTCTGCTCCATTCAGTGGATAAAGCAAGATTGGCTTCTCCAGTTCTTACTTGAATGTGAGAAAATCAAGAACATGTTCAATGTTCCAGTGGCCTCGTGGACTCTATGATAAGGTTCTTTCCAGTTTTTGGATTTAGGTTCCTCATATTTAATAATGGTGGCTTCATCCCAGAGCCTCTTCCAGCCAGGCACCCTGGGACTCTGAAATCTCAAGAGAGGGCCACATTTACCTCCAAACAAGTGAAAGTATTCTGAAGGCCAGTGTGGTCAGTGATACTCCCCCTGCCTATGTGAGGACTCTGTATCCCCCAGCCCCTGCCATGTGATTTTCAGGACCCCGGTAGGAGTAATACCCACTCCCATTGACACCAGGCTTGATCATGTGACACTTTGCCAGTGAACAATGAGAAGACTGATCTGGCCACGTCTAATGGAATCTACAAGATTCATTGCCCGGTTTGGCCGTTTCTTTTCTCCCCCTCAGTATAAGATCAAAATAAGGCCTATACTTTAAGACTCAGAATGGGAAAGTAATGGATCATAGACTCAGTTGACCTGACACCTTATAAAAAAAATTGTTTTTAGAATCCATTGATATTTTGGTAGCACTTGTTAACACAGCACAGTCTAGCAAAACTGACTAATTCAGGTTTGATCTGCATTACTTGAAGGAAAGAGCATTGGTTGGAAAATGAAATCTAATCATTGTGAACGTTTAGGTTGATGTTAAGTTTAGGATGTAATGATGATTGGTCGAATCCTCCAATCACTTGGTAGGCCTTGCTGTGCTAGGCCAGGCTACACTCACCACTGAGGACATGAACATGAGAAGTCTCCCTGCCCTCTTTCACGGGCCCCTCAGTCTGAATTATGGATGATCTTTCAAAAATTTATTCCACAAATATTTATTGAGCATGTACTTGACATTGTTTTAGGTGCTGGGGCTGCAGCAGCAGACAAAGTAGTGTCCACCCTTCTGGAGCTCATGTGTGGGGACAGCTCACATTCACAGAGACACATGTGGGAGACTGCGATCACCACATAAGCCAAAAATCTTACCCCCACCCCCTCCCACTTCCCTAACAGAAATAAGTGGGACTATCTCAAAAGTTGATGACATTATTCCAGATTAAGATAGCAATGGCATCTCTTCTCAAGGAAGATTCCCTCCTACCCCCTAACCATGAGGTCTATGAACAATTCCTCTGTTGTACGCAGCATTTCAGAGTTTACAGATTGCTTCAGCCTTCATCTCCAGTTTGGATATCTCAATACCCTCATCAGGTAGACAAGTGAGGATTTCTCACCCCCATTTTGCAATTAGTTCAATTGAGTTGTAGAAAGGGAAAGGTTCAAGTTCAAATAGCCAGTTAGTGAAGAGCTGAACTGGTGCCCTACATCTCAGCCCAGTGTCCTTTTGCTCCAGCTTGACTGCTCAGATGCTCTCAGCAGAGTGTGATGTGAGTTTATGAGCAGTTTTTCATTACCCTATAAAGTATTTGAAAGGATCTCCTGGAGCAGATTTTTCTTTCTTTCTTGTGCCACTTACAATCCTCTCTAGCTACAATGGAATGATCAAAAGTAAGTATAAACCTCTAATCAAGCCAAAGTCACATCAGGCCACTTTCCCTCCCTAAGCCTCTGTTCTCTCCTCCTGTACTGCAGGGGTGACCTACTCAAAAGTGCTTGAGTGAACGAGCTCAGATTTCCTATGGAAGTGCTGGTCCACAGCAAGTGCACGCCGGTGCTCAGTGCTAACTTGTACTGAGCACCTGCTATACTCACGGTGGCAGGTCAGGCCTCTGGTACACACTGTATTCCATCAGGTCTTTTTACAACACTGAAATAAAGTTATTGTCATTTTATAGACAGATGAGAGATTTCAGGGGTAAAATGTTATATCGGCAGCTTATCTTCAAATCATTTAGCAGAAACAAATACGTACACTTACAAACAGCACACACACATGCTGTCTAGAAAGAGAGAAAGACAAAGAGAGAGAGAGAAATTAAAACAAATACAGGATGTTAACAGGTGCTGAATCTAGGTAAAGAATATACAAGTATCCATTGCACTGGTCTTTTAACTGTTATGTAGTATAATAGTGGTCCCCAACCTTTTGGGCATCAAGGGTCAGTTTCACAGAAGACAATTTTTCATGGGGGTGAGATCTGACAGGAGGCAGGGTGAGGACGGGAGGTGAGTGTGATGGGGAGAGGTGAGTGATGGAAAGGGAACGGCTGTAAACACAGATGAAGCTTCACTGGCATGCTCGCGACTCACCTCCTGCTGTGTGGCCCGGTTTCTAACAGACCGTGAACCAGTGCTGGTCCAAGGCCTGGGGGTTGGAGACCACAATAGTATAAAAGTTTTCAAACTAAAAATTGGGGAGAAAAAGTCCCAATTTGAGCAGTAGACCATGCAACCACCACCACCCCGGCATTCCTGCTCTTTCTGAGCACTTTGCCTTTGTAGCACTGTCCCCTCTGCCAGGGCGCCTTCCCTGTCCCATGTGGCTGAGCCCTGCAGCCATCAAGACTACCATAAAGTTGTCTCTTCTAGGTGCCCTTCTGCCCCCAGGCCTGAGCCCTCCCCTGGGCCCCACAGCATCCCTCCCTTACTCAAGCTTCCCACTGAGTACCTGCAGCAGGTGGGTCTAGTGTACACTCCTCTCTGTCCAGAACAACATGCTGGCAGCGGGAGCTGCATCTCTGCCTTCTGCATCCCCAACCATGGATGCAACATCTGCCCCCAGCAGGCACTCAGGAAAGGCACATGGCAGGTGAACCAAGAGGCTCTCCCTCGGACCCTGATCTCCAAGGCCTGTCCACAGGCAACAGCAGGGGTTAAGCTGCTTCACCCTTGTCTCAGGCCTGGGCCAGAGGAAGCAAGCTGTGGCACCTGCCTATTGGGATAGAGTGAAAGGGCCCCACTGTCACAGGTTCAAATCCCTGTCCCCCACCGACTGGCTTAATGCAAGTTGGTGCCTGTCACTAAACTTCTCTGTGCCACAGGCTATCCCCTCACTGAAAATGGAGATAACACATTCTCACCTTGCATAACATTATAGGCTTAGATACGAAGCATGTCAGCTGTACTAAGCACACAAGCTCTGGCCACAGAAGGGAAGAACCATGTTCCTCTACAAAAGGCCCAGGGAGCAGGGTCCTTTGACCAGGTCACTGGGTCTCCCAGGGGACCCACATGATAACAAAAAGGGGAGAAAAACGGGGCAGGTGCAATATAGCAAAATATGTGTGTGTGCAGGTGTGTGCATGCATTTGTGTGTGCCTGTGTATGCACATGTGTGCATTCGTGTGCATATGTGTATGTGTGTGCACGCGTGCACATACATGTGAGCCTCTGTGTACATGTGTGTATGTGTTTGTGCCTGTGTGTGCATGTGTGTGTGCCTGTGTATGCATATGTGTGCATTCATGTGCATGTGTGTATGTGTGTGCATGTGTGTACATACATGTGTGCATGTGTGTGCCTCTGTGTGCATGTGTGTATGTGTGTGTGCTCATGTATGCTTGTGTGCATGTGTGTGTGCCTATATGTGCATATGTGTGCACATGCATGTGTATATGTGGTGTGCCTGTGCATATGCGTGTGCCTGTGTGTGCCTGCGTGTGCATGCATGCGCCTGTGTGCATATGTGTGAGTGTGTGTGCCTGTGTGTGTGTGAGGAGGTCAGAAGAGCCACTGATTTCCTCTGACATGCCACGGGGGTCAACTGGGTCAACTCAATCCACCTGAACCACCTGAGCCACCTGACAGAGGCTTGCTGGCTTCTAGCAGGATTAGAAATTATTCATTTCATTATGAATTTGAGGAGCCCCTGTGTGTTTGAAGTGGGATTTGAAGCAAAGAAATGGCCAGATTAATGGAGCCTGAAGGAAGGAAGCTCAGTCTCGCCCACATTCCCGCCAGAGTGCGCAGTCAGCTGGCAGCTGGGCCACACTGGAGAACTTGGCTCTCAAGTACAGGCATTTTCTCCCATGTGCTGGGCCCTGGTGCTCACTTGACTTGACTGCAGGGACTTCTGAGTCCACCCGCCAGTGTTCAGAGTTGCAAAGAGGCCCACAAAGGTGTAGGTCTCTCTGACTTCAGAGCCAAAGGCTGGGAGCAACACCAAGGTCTTGCCTCCCCATCCTGCACCATCTCCCGTCACTGCCCTTCTCCACCAGCCACACGATGATCACTCAGGTCTCTTGTCTCTGCCTCCTGCCCTTCCCTCTACCTGGAGTATCTCAACCTGTTCCCTGCCATGGAAGTTTCCACTCGGCCTTAGAGGACAAGCTCAGCAAGCACCTAGGCTGTGAAGGCCGACACTGGCTGAGGAGGGGGCTCGGTGCTCCTTCTCTGTGGCACCAACAAGGAGAGCCTTTGCCACTCTGCCACCTGCCCTGCCCCCACCTAAACTCTGAGTCCCTCAGGAACAGGGACTGTGTCATCTGCACAGCCTGAAAATAACTGCTCGTCAATAAATGTTTGTCGACTGAGTGACTAAATAGAGATTTATAGTCTCAAGGCTGATGGGTTAAAAGAAGAATCTCAGCTAAAAACAAACATGTTTTCCAAGCTTGAGAAATACCAGAGAAGCATGTTTTTCTGACCTTTCTCCTAAACCTTCTCATCTTGAATTTCTAAGCACTGCCGCCTGCTAGACACAGAGCACCCTGACACCATCCTCAGCTCCATATTCCACGTTCAGACTGAACCCCGGGCTGGCATGACATCTCTGGTAAACATCCAGCCTTCCGCCTTCCCCTAGAAGAGGAAGACTTGTCCCCTCCCAACTGAATCGGGCCAGATCAGAGAAGGACCAGAACCACACAGAGAATTTGAGATGTGCTCTAAGGAAAGCAAGAACATCGGAGCGAGGCTCTGAGCTGAGGGAGTGGAGAAGCCCTGAAGGAACCGAGAGAGACTTCAGAGAAGAGGGAGGACTCAGTGCGGTCAGACAATGGTCTTCAAATGTCAAAGGCCTGATGCGTGGGCTCAAAGGCCACATAAACACCCTGGATATGGCTTGTCGGTTGGGGCCATGCATTCCTGCCTGCAGGAGTCAGGCCACTGGGCCATCTGTCACTCTGACATCATATTACATGTCCCTGTTCACTCTTAGCAGTGTCCCGGCTTGGACAGTAATCACACCATCATTTTAGTTAAAGAAAGGTCTTTTCCAGTGCCGTAAAAGCAGAGTTTTTTTGCAAGACTTCCAAGGCCATACCAGGTCCCCAGCAGGAGGAACTGTGACGCATTCATCTTTACAGCCCAAGGCTGAACACAGGCTGGCACTCAGACGGGGCCCTGTGTGTTTGTCAACTGGATGAATGACTGTCTTCAAAGGGAAGGAATTTCACATCTCTGGGAGGATTCAATGCAGGCGGCCTTGTAGGACACTGGAGCATCACGAGGGGAGTTGGGCTAGAAGATCTTTCAGCCCTTCCTTCCAAAACAGCGGTGACATGTGAGTCAAGTTCGGGGATTAAGAGTCAATAATTCTGGAAGCCAGCAGCTTGGGCGGGAATCCTGGTCCACCACTCAATAGCTGTGAAACCTTAACTGAGTTGCTTAACCCTATCTCTGCCTCTGTTTCCTGATCAGGAAAGTGGGTATGAAAATAACTGTCTCCAAGTGTGGTTGAGAGAATTCTTCTGAAGTTCCTGTACATAATAATGTCTGGCCCCACAGACCATTTTCCTGTCGTTCTGAGATGATGACAGTCATGGAGCTGATCTCAGAGTTTGCCCTGTAAACAAGGAGAGGTCACCTGAGTGCAGGAGAGGGAGCTCCCTTCGTCACAGTGGTGGCTGTGGAAGGTTAATCAGATGGCAAGCCCGGTAACCAAGATTAGGAGGAAGAAAATCCCTCCAACCGCCTTTGAATTTCAGTTATGTGTACGTTTTCTTTGAACTGGTGATTCAACTCCTTCTCTTGGAGAGAGAACAAAGCGAGTGATGTGGAACTCAAATCTCATTTACAACTTAATTTTAAAACTGAGGAGATTTGCAATATTGGAAAGGCAAGGGAGCAGGAAATAAACTTTAAAGTAATTGCTCGGTCGTCTTTTAAACATAAGGCATTGCATTTCTATTTTTGTTGATGGTATTCAAATGAGAGGATGCTACAGCTGCAGGGAATCTGAGAGATCATTGATGGTAAGGCCTTAACTCCACAGAAGGAGAAACCACAGGCCGGAGCCAGAGCCGGGAGGGCAGGTCTCCTGCCTTGCAGCGTGTTAGAGACAGGGGCGGAATCAGATGACAGAGCCCCAGGCTCCCTCACAGGTCTCTGTAGAGAGCCCAGAAGCACAGAAGTGAAATAATGGCCTCAAAAAGGAACCTTACTACCTAACTGTAGGAGAAGAGGGACAGGGGTGACACCCTGGGTGCTGCATTTACAAAAACAAGACATCCTTAAGAAATAAGGCTATATTCACCAGTTTGATGAAAGTATTGCAAATTGTATATAAAACCAGTACATTCAACCCTATAAATGCATTAATGTACACAGCTATGAATAATAAATAAATAAAAAGAAATACTCAGAGGAGAAGAAGGCTGGTTATCATCCCAAGAGAGATTACAACAGATAGGGAAGCAGCCATTGTGAATCCATTCTTAAAATTTATGAGCCCAGAACGCCAGATAGTATTTTATATCCATTATATTAACAAGTAAGTTGAGGCAGGCAGGCATCTTTTGTTTTCAACCACAGAAATCCTCAAGGCTCCTAAAGCCCGTACCAGTAAGCCTTAGAACATCAGACTGTGAGAGCTGAGCCATCTGACCCCCAAATCCAGAAGCCCAGATAAAGTGCCCAGGTCCAGCGCCCCTTGGGGTGCTCTAACATGCTAGTTTTCAAGCTGTGCTCTGCGTCGAACATGGAGTGAGAAGATATTGCCCCCACCCCAGCTCTGACTCCAATCAAAACGACCCTGCTAGTATTTGGTTTTTATTTGGTGGATTCAGTATAAGATTTTACAGTTAAGCACCCTGATTTTTTAAAAAACCACTGCCTGAGAGTGTGCACGTAACGTATCTATAGCATCTTTCATCACTGCAGGTAATTGAGGCCATAGGCTCTGAAGGGTGTCCCTCTACAAAGCCTGGCTGCCATTCCAAGTGGTCTTTCAAAGGGCCACAGGGTTCCTTCCCTGTGGCCCCTGGCCAGGTGCTCCGGGCTCATTTGCACCCACCAGAGGCAGCCAGTGGTTCACAAGGCTGTAAAAACAGATACCAAAATACTACCCACAGGGGACTGGGATGTTTCCTGACAGCAGGACCTGGCGGTCAGCACATAGGCTGTCCCTGTCACAGCAGCAGCAGGGCCATTTCGATTAACCCTTCACAGCCACTCCACTTTGGACATGCATGTGCTCTGTTCTTTTTGCTGATTTAATTAACATAATATAATGGAAATAAAATAAGTGAAGGGGCTGCCACTTCAAAAAAGATCATCGTGGGGCTGCTTGGGAGGCATTGTTGCATGGTTTCCAGGCAACGCTGAGGAGGCCCTAGAGGGGCTGGCGGTCCCCAAAGCAGCCAGCTGGCTGGGCCTCCCCTGACAGCCCCAGCCAAGCCCTCCCAGGCCTGGATATGTAGGCTCATGGGCCTGGGTTCTTCAGGCCCTTTTTCTTCACATCTGTGCGCCTTTGAGTCCCAACAGGTAATTTCTCAGTTTAAAAACCTAAGAAAAATCCAAGGGCACAAATAAACACATTAGAAATTCAACCATATACATTGCATCCAAAAACAACACGTGAATACTATGTATTTGTCAGCCCAGGATCAGACCTTATTCTCTAGAAGTGATCTTTGGACCAAAACTTGGGATTATATGGAGATTACTATGAATGGACCCTCTCAACATTTATTTTCCAATGAGAGTTTTGAAGCTGGAGGAGACCCGTGTTCATTCTCTCTAATTCCCAGGAGATGTCAAGTAGGGGATTCTTCCTCCGTGGTGACTCAGTTTTAGTGGCCCATCACTGTCAGGATGTTCATCAGGGGTGAGGAGGAATCGCAAGGGGGGCTCGGACCAAGAGGCAGCTATGCCAGGGCTGGACCTCCTCCATGGGGAGACCTGCCCTGGCCAGGGCCCCTCCACCAAGTAGAGGGAGGTGCAGAGGGAGGAACCTCCTGCCCGGGTGATCCAGAACAGGTTATCAGTGGGGAAAGTCCCTTCCTTGTCCCTCAGCACAGTGCAGGGCCACTGGGAAGGGAGAGGCTGCAGGGTAGTGATGACAGAGGACTGGCACTCACTTGGCAGCCTACACACACACATCCCTGGCCCCAGCTATACAATCCTGCAAATCCTCTGTTACAAATACCTTTTAAAATGATCCAGCCTCAAGGAAAAAGCATTTTGCATGATTTTTCTGTAGAGGAGTATTTTTATGCCAGTGATGCCAATTTATAGCCATGCTGTAAGATAAAGTACCATAGTTGTGTGCAATTTTGACATGTCACAGAGCAGAAGCAAAAAAAGAAAAAGAAACCATGATCTTTGTTCACACAGAGTTTGCGCACTTGTTGTTGGGCTGTTGTTTGGGGTGATGGTGGAAACGCAAGGGGATGGGAACTAATTGTTAAAGGATTTAATTGCCCCGTACCTTGTTAATGTCCCTATCACATTGACTCCTATTAATTAATCCAACGTAATGGAAATGTCAATTATGCTACATTAATGCCACTTGTTGTAGAAAAGACTAAATTAATGAATGCAGATGGAGAGCTGATTCGTCATGTTGAATATTTGATGAGTTCCTCTGCCCACCTCCAAGAATATATTTGGTTTGAGGTATTCAAACATGACCCATCTCTCCCTGGGAAAGGAGAAGCCAATTACAGGTTGGAAAGGAGTACAAAGATCAGGTTTTCATAAAAAATATTTTTTAATCGTCCTCAGTCTCAGTATCTGACAGTATCTGACGATGGCTATAGGCCTCCAGTGGTAAAGTGGCTACCAGGAATTCAAATGTTATCCAGAGCCCAACAACCAGTGCCAGTTTCCTCCAGTAACCAGTGCTGTGAGGACAGAGAGAACTCTGCAAAACCAAGTGAATCCCAGGTCACCGAGTGAGTAAAGGAGGCCCAGGCACACAGTTGGCCCTTCTATCCACTAGAAAGTAGGCTGACCTCACTCCCTGACAACAGGATGCAAAGCACAAGATGAACTAGTAGCTGTAAGTGTCTCACCAGGACGCCACGTGCCAGGGCCTTGAGCTTTTCAAAATGGAGTCACCATGGAGGGCATGGTGCCTGGGTTAGAGCAGCTCCACCGAGGATGGAGCTATCTGATCTTGGACAAATCACTTGCCCTCATAAAAAAAATGTTCAAAAACAATAGTGAAATTAAAAATAAGACACTTCACTGACTTGGTCCCCCTCTCCCAATCCATCTGATTCTAAGGAGTGAGCACTGGCATCGGAGTCAGAAGACTCGGGCTCTGGTTGGGACCCTGACATGACCTCAGGGTTGGTATCTCTTTCTAAAACCCTGTTGAGATACAAATCGAGATAGCCACTCATTCCTTCAGCGTGCACTTCTTGACTCCATACGGGGAGCTTCAGACCTCGTTCCTCTTTCTCTGGAGGAACCTGGATGAACCTGGATGTTCTGCAGACACACTCAGGAGTTTCCCAATCACCTGAGGGCCCCACCTGCTCCCCAGAGTCCCAGCCACAGACCTCCAGGTCACCTGGGGCCTGACCCACCACCCTGCAGTTACGAAGTCCCACATAGGCTCCCAGTTGGATGTTTCAATTGCAACATTCGTGAAATTAAAAAGCAAATAAGAAATTTTTAAAAAAAGAATTCTCAGCAACTATAAAGGGTTAGATGTTTAATATACTAACTCTCTTTCCAGATAAATAAGGAAAATCATCCCACCAAATGGAGCAAAGGAAATGAACTATTTGCAGGAGAAATGTGTAGGTAAGTAAATACCTGGAAATGTTTGAAATTCAAAAATCAAGGGAAATCCAATGAATGCAACTACCTATTTTTTTCCTCTTGAAATGTTTGCTTTTGTCAAATGATCATTCTTCTCCGTGAAGATACAACGAGACAGGCACGATGGTGTCCTGAGGGTAGAGAAGACACAATGAGCGTAGCATTTTGCAGACACAATTTAACAACAGGTATCAACAGCCTTAAAAAGGCCCAGGAACCTTCATTCAGGAACTTCCCTTCTAGGAATCAATTCTAGGGAAATAATTGGAGATGGAAATCAAAGACATATGCATAGGGTGTTTTATCACCACATTATCTTTAACATTAAAAAATTAAAACAATTTTAATATCAAAAACTAGAGAAGCACTAAGAGCACTTTGGTATTTCTATTTGATGGGCTGTTATATAGTCACAGAAATGTCCTTGAAGGATTTTCAAGTTGTCTGGAAAATGCTTGCTACATAATAGTGAATGGAAAAGGCCAGAGAACCCAATACAGCAAGATTTTAGGTTTGCTTTAGTTTTTTCAGTTTGGACTTGACATCCACTATTATAGCAGGAAAAACACACTTCAGGACTTCTCACGAATGTCTGACCTTAAGTTACTAATTATCTGACAGCCTTTAGACTCTGCTTTCCTGTCCCTCTGTAGCCTAACCCCCCTCCACATTTCCCATGCCCACCCTCATTTTTAGCCCCACATTTGGTCTTGTCACCTCCTGGCCATGCTCGGCTGCTCAACCCCCCACCCCCACCTGGGGGTGCCTTGGCCCCCACTCTCCCTCCCCTGCCATCTGCTGGCTGCTGACTGTCTGGCAAACATCCACTCGACCTTCAGGACTCAGCTCACATGTGACCTCCTCAGACCAGCCTTCCACAGCTGGACTGGGCATTCCACTGTGAAAGCCCACCATACCCAGAGATAGGGCATAGCTGCTGACCAGCTTCCAGTGGGACAGTGGCAGTCCCTTTACAAAGTGGCCACAGGCAGCCACGTCCAAGGCAGGGATGAACCCGGGGCAAGAGCATCTGACCAGAAACTCTCAAAGCCCGCAATTAGGGTTAGGGTTAGGCCTTCGGCCCCCACTTCCTTGGGCATCAGGGTTTCCAGGCCAGCCCAAGGCCTGACCTGGGCTCCCAATCTGGATGGAAGCTCTCTTGCACCTCAAACTCCCCCTTCTCTCCCACTCCCTCCCCAAAGGAGCTCCCACCCTGCTGGCCCTGCCTGAGTCTGGCCCTCCTGGGCCTGAGTCTCCCCCACCCTGACACCCAGTAGTTCCCTCCCTTTTCCCCTCTCTCTAACCACAGTGTGGGCAAGGAGCCTCAAGTGTCCTCTGCCCATGCCGGCATTCAGAACCTGACCCAGGCCCCTCAGCCAGGCCACATCTGGCACCCTGGCCACAGCCAACTGTGACAGAGAACCAGGGCATCACTGACACTGACGCTGGGGAGCCACCTCGGACGGACAGAGTCCCAGGCCCGCAGCCACGCTCACAGACAGTGTCCAGAGCCAGAGCACGCTGAGTGCACCCCCAGTCCCCAAGCACCTCTCTGTGCCAGACACTGGAATGCCAATCTGTGCCACTCTCAGAAAGCCCAGAGGTGAGCAAGAGTGACTACAAATAAAGGAAGGTGGACAGAATGGTGTCCAGGGGGCACGTGGTGCCCAGAGCAGGTCTCCTACGCCTCCTGGAAGTCCTCGCGGAAAGTTTCCTAATGGTGGTCTTTGTTCCAAGAATCCTTAGAGAGAACATGCAGGTGAAGACTCTTGGCAGGAAGAACAGACCATGCAAAGCCTATAAGCACCTGAGTAAGGAAACACGATTTTCTCCGTGCCTGGGTTCCCCTCTGGAAATCCTGGTGTGGGAGTATGACGCAAATCCACAGAGAGCCTAAGGCCCGGCCTCAGAGCCACCCAACTGCCCCGTCACGTAACCCCAGCCAGGCATTGTGCAGAGCTCTCTAAACTGCTTCCCAGACACCAGACCAGTCACGTAGCAGCTGCTGTGGTCTCGCTTCGCTGTCATGTTGAGAAAGACTCAGGCCGAGGAAAGGCTCGATAAGTGTTTCTAAACCTCGTCCTTCCCCAGCAGGAGAGCAAATCAAGGCAGCAGCAGCACCTCACGTCTCCTCATGAGTTGGCTAGGACCAAGTTCATTCTTGGGGGCTGTCTTGTCTCTCTCATCTCTCCCTCCCTCCCTCCCCACCAGAACCAGCTTTGGTTCCATAAGGCAATTTTCAAACCTCGAAGGCTGCTGCAGCCTGGAGGAGGAAGGTACTGTAGGCAACAAGGATCGGGCAGACAGGAATCATTCGTCTGGGCAATGGACTTGAAGCTCACAGAAACAGGTGTCAGTTGCATTTCAAGCCCTAGCAGAAAGCTGTCCCCAGAAAGTAGGGACAACTCTTTACCCCAGCCTGGGACATCTACCCAGGGCCAGTTCCTGCAGGAAGCTGCACACTGGCCTCCCCCTTCCCTGCCTCCACTACCCCCACCTCGCTTCCTCACCCGCCTGGCTCAAAACCATCCCTCACCTCTCCCTGGAGTCAGGAATGAGATCGGCACCTCCAGACTGGTGTATGCCAAGTGACCTGCTTAAACTTATTTGCTCCTGGGAGATAATTCCCAAGGAAGTACATTTTAATTAAACTTTCCAAAACTGCGTCTTTTTCTCTGTAAAAAATAATTCCACCAAAGAGGGATTGCTACAAAGAAGCCATTCCATCCATGAACACAGAAAAATAGACAATCAAGTCCCCAAGCTGGTCTCACAGCACCAGGTTCTCCACCCCACAGCCTCTACCTCCCTAGAAGACGCCGCTGAGGCCCTCCTGCTCCAGGCTCTGTCTGGGGGGAGAGGTCCCTGCCTGGAAGCTTAGAGAGGCTTCTACCACGGAACCAAACTCTCTCTGTGCTCCCCCAGGAGCCTCCCCTGATCACCCTCATCCATCTGACATCACCTCTTCTCGTAGCCCCAGTCATACAGCTCTGTGCCATGAAACCACCTTGTCGCTGTCTGCTCTCCCCACCTGGGTCCAGAGCCATGAGGGCAGGGGAAGCCACATACCTCCTGGTGTCTCCCAAATAACCCTCACATAGAGCTTCCTGCAGATAGAACCACCATTCAGACAGTCCATGTACGGCCACCTAGAAACCTTTAGTCACCAGCAAACAGTGGCCAAAAATAGAAAGAAAAAGAAAACTGGAGGAGCGTGTTTTAGAACTCATCCAACCATCTCTTGTTATCCAGAAAAAAAACTGAAAAGGAGGTGTGTAGTTGCTGATTGCCTCTCCTAAATTATTTAAAGAAATGGGTCTGACTCTCTGAAATACAAGCCAATGATCCCTTATCCACAATGTCAAACTCCAAAAAGCTGTTACAAAAAAACGGGAGTGGGGAGGCAGAATAGTTTTTGTCAGTTTTTGACAGCAGGACTTCACTTGACCTACCTGTACTTTCACAATTTGGGCAACAAAATTTGATCTAGGACGGCGTCCCTAGCTACACTGAAGCTGGGGGATTCAAACCCAGCCCCGGCCAGCTATACAACAATGACAACTGCAACAACAAAAAAAAAATAGCCAGGCATTGTGGCAGGCACCTGTAGTCCCAGGTATTTGGGAGGCTGAGGCAAAAGAATCACTTAAGCCTAAGAGTTTGAGGTTGCTGTGAGCTGTGATGCCACAGAACTCTATCCAGGGCAACAGCTTGAAACTCTGTCTAAAAAAAAAAAAAAATTTTGATCTAAACCTAAATTTGATTTGAAGTGAGGTTTTATCTTGTACAGAGTCATC
>CAUYTI010144401.1:0-10354 GCA_963575145.1 Galago senegalensis | reverse complement strand
TAGCCGGAGCTGAGGAGTTTGAATGCAGCCCTTGTCTGCCAAATAACCACCACAACTGCAACTAAATAATTGCCAGGCATTGTGGTGGATGCCTGTGGTCCCAGTTACTTGGGAGGTTGAAGCAAGATAATCACTTAAGGCCAAGAGTTTGAAGTTTCTGTGAGCTGTGAAGCCAAGGTACTCTACCAAGGGTGACAAAGTGAGACTGTCTCATAAAATCAAAAGAAAAAAAAATATATAATGTGATGGGTGTGTTTATCGGTTCAATATATGCATTTCACACTGTATATCAAATCGGTCCAGTGAACCCCATATATGCATAAATGTGCTGGTATGATTTCATAAAAACAGAAACAATAATAATTCTGACTCACTAGCTATCAGGGTGCTGCCCTGAACACAAATCAGGTGGCACTACTCAAGATTTCTCACCCCCGAGAATCTGGCCTTCCTCACATCAGTGGTTGTCCCTTCCTTTGGCTGCCACACCAGAGCTCTGAAGGACCCGACAACTCAAGGAAAGCGGCCACAAAAGGGAGCCTGACCACAGCCAGTGCCAGCCACCCAAGGTCACCTCAACAACACCGGGTTGACCCTCTCGATCTCATTTCAGAGTCCAGAGGTCCATAAGGCATCCAACAAAGACCCCCTAACCCTCACCATCTTAGCCATCAAGAAATGCATAATAGGTAGACAGGACCACACAAATCTTGCACTGAACCCACCTCTGCATAGACCATGACATAGTCAAGAGACAGAAAGAAAGACATACGGAAGGGGGGGAACTCTTTCCTAAAATAGAATCATTAGGACCCAGGACAGAGCTGCCATACACTTCACAGTTTAAAAATACCCTGGCTGGCAAAAGGAAGGAAGGAAAGAAGGAAGGGAAGGGAAATAAAATGAAAAAAAGAAAGAGAGAGAGAAAAAAGAAAGGAAAGGAAGAGGAAGGAAGGAAAAAGGGAGAGAGAAACAGATGACATAAAGAAAGAAAAGAAAATGAAGGAAGGAAGGAAAGGGAGGGAAGGGAGGAAAGAAGGGAGGGAGGGAAGGAAGGACAGGAAACAGAGAGAGGGAAGGAAGGAAAAAAGAGAGAAACAGATGAAAGAAAGAAAAGAAAGGAAGGGAAGGAAGGAAGGAAAAGAGAGAGAAACAGATGGGGAAAAAGAAAGAGAGAGAGAAGGGAGGGGGAGAGAAAGGAAAGGAAGGAAAGGGAAAAGAAGGAAGGGAAGGAAGGAAAGGAAGGAAGGAAGGAAAAGGAAGGAAGGAAGGAAGGAAGGAGAGAGAGAGAACACAGTCACAGGGGCCGGGGAGGGGTAGCTCAGGACTATGACCTGGGAAGAGCTGTCTGTCTCTGTGGGAGGAGCTCAGACGTGGGGTTCAAATTCATCAATAACATCCACCTCTCTCGATCTCTCTCTCCACATACACATGTGGGCACACACACCTCGTCAAATGATCCAAGTATCAGCCTGGAAAAAATGGGCTCACTGGTGGAGGAGGGATTATATAGCTCACTGGGTCGCAGCCTCCCCCCACCACCCCCAACCCCTCTCAGGCCATGTTTCTGGGTCCTGGGCACACTCCTCACACCTAGAACGCCAAAGATTCAATCAAGAGGGAGCAGGGCCTTGGTCTGCAGGGCCTTGGTCTCTGCCCTGCCTGAACGTCTCATGCATCCTTAGGGGAAATTAAACAAAGATCTCCAGCATTTCAGAAAAGGAACAGTGATCGATGTGGGGCATTTGTACGTAGGAAGGCACCATTCCTGCAAGCCACTAGGGGAATCAGAATTTGCCCAGGCATGTGGTCCATCACACAGTGGGGCCAGGGTAGCTGGACACGGTGACTCATGCCTTATCCTCCTAACACTTTGGGAGGATGAGGTGGGAGGATCACAGGAGGCCAAGAGCTCAAGGCCAAGGCTAAGCAACACAGGGGGACCCCATCTCTACCCCCCCAAAAAAAAATTTGAAAAATTTTCCAGGCCTAGTGGCACATGCCTGTAGTCACAGCGACCCAGGAATATGAGGCGCCAGCATGACTTCAGCAAGGAGTAGGTTCAGGGTGGTGGACTTACACTGAACTAGGATAAAAGGACCACACTCTGGTCCAGGTCACAAAGACACATGCTCCTTTATGTAGTCCCTTATTCCAACTGATAACTGACCCATCCTTGTACTTTTGCTCTTGGAAACCGAATAGCAATATTTCGTTCATTCTATGTTATTTATTTATTTATTATTTTTAATGATACAGACTTTCACTCTGTTGTTGCCCAGGTTAGAGTACCATGGCATCAGCCTAGAACACAGCCACCCCCAACTCTTGGGTTGAAGGGATCCTCCTGCCTCAGCCTCTTCAGAAGCTGGAATGACAGGCAAGTGCCACAAGGCTTGGCTACCTTTTCTATTTTAGTAGAAACTGGGTGGGGGATCGGGGGTGAGGGTGTTTCCCTATTGCTCAGGCTGGTCTCCAACACCTGAGCTCAGGGGATCAACCCCTCTTGGCCTGCCAGAGCAAACAAAAATTTCAATCATGAATATCAAAAGTCATTGACCTCTAATTTAAAAATGACCCTGTAGCAGTGGTTATGGCATTGGCCGCATACACCAAGGCAGGCAGGTTCCAACCCAGCCCAGGCCAGCTAAACAACAATGCCAAATGCAACAACAAAAATAAGATACCCGAGTGTTTTAGAGGGCGCCTGTAGTCCCAGCTACTTGGGAGGAAGAGGTAAGAGAAGCACTTGAATCCAAAGAGTTTGAGGTTGCTGTGAGCTGTGACGCCAAGGCACTCTACCAAGAGCAACATAGTGAAACTGTGTCTCAAAAAAACGAACCATTCTGGAGCTTTAAGGACTCTCCAATCCTAAGGCCTCTATCACACATACCGATTATGTAAGGACTATTTTGCATATCTGTGGTGGCAGATATCACCAAAATTTTGCACGGATCTTTTTTTTGCTTATCAGTTTTCATTAGTGTTTGTGCATTCAATGTGTGGCCCAACATAACTCTTCTCCTTCCTATGTGGCCAAGACAAGCCAAAAGGTTGGAAACCCCTGGCACTGAGGTCAGGAATGTTGAAACTTTCCAGATAGGCAAATATTTCCAATGATCTTCATAAATAGTAGAAGCTATTGAGGTCATGAGTGGACACAATGCCTATCCCAATGTTAAGACAGGATGTTCAGTGAAACACCTACCTATCAGCTCAAGCCTATTCTAGACAAAGAAGTAAAACACCATGAAAGTAGAACTGAGAATTGTGTGATGTACCTCTCAGGTCTGTAAAATCCATGTCTAAGCATTGTGCTTGGGTTCCTGGTCTACAACATCCCAGGGCAGAAGAAGGTATAAATCACACTCTTCCAATTGTCTTACAAATCCAGGATGTGAAAAGGAAATAAAGTATCCTTGAATACCTTTGCACACAGACAGAAAGAAACTTTCTGAAGCAGGAATTGAGTGTGGAGAAAAAAACAATGACTCTGTTGTAACACTTTGAAACACAAGAACAACAACAATAAGAAACCCTGACAGCCACTACCCAGGCTTAGCAGAATACGGCTAAGCTTGAAGATGGTAACAAGGGGCAACACACATTGTGATGCCATCCACTGTGACCATGTAGTGACTTCATCCTGTAATGTCTTGGGATCCAGGCTTGTGGTCAAAGATACTACCTGGCCTTTTTTGCTCACTTCAGGGGGTATCCCTGAAAGGTTTGGAAGAAGAAACTTGGTAGCCCTTCATCCACAAAGAGAGGAATGTTCTCCCATTTCTGCTCTACTGCGTCTCATGACAGTTGAGTTTCTAGCACTAGGTTCACACAAGACTTGAGATTTTGTACAGCACTGTGACTCAAGCTGCACCACAGCTGACAAACCTGGATGGAGTCACTTATGTCGGATACTATTTCAAGGACCTGTTTGGACACATATCTAAAAAGATCCATTTCCAAGAAGCTTACAAATTTCCTATGCCTGGCTACAGCCTCAATTTGGTCATATCTTCACAGGTCTTAAAACATGTCCACTTAGCTTGAACCATCAAGGTATCTCTGGTCTTTTTATATGATGAACATGTTTGCTGTTGGTTTGTTTCTTTGTCTGTGCATGTGGTGGGGGGGTGAATTGTTGAAATACAGTTTCTATACATTGCCCAGGCTAGACTTACGTGGACGCAGCCTTGATCATAGCAACCTCAAACTCTAGAATTCAGGAAATACTCCTTCCTCAGCCTCCCAAATGGCTAGGACTACAGACCCTGCCACAGTGCCTAGACAATTCTTCAATTTTGTAGTAGAGACAGGGTCTGACTCATGGTCCCCTCTGTTCTTAACACCACCTAGTTCAAGAATTCCACTGTCTCAGCTGCCCAGAGGACTAGGATTGGGTGTGAGCCACCAAGATTGGTCATTTTCTCTTTCTTTCTTTCCCTCCCTCCCTCCCTTTATCCATTCTTCCTCCCATATTCTCTCTCTATATCTATCTGTCTATCTATCTATCTATCTATCTATCTATCTATCTATCTATCTATCTCTTCTACACATTCAGGGAAATGACTCTAGTAACAAACAAGCAGCTATACAAATGATCCCTGAAAGTATAGTCTTGAACTGTATACTTTAAATGGGTGAATTGTGGAGTGTGTCAATTATATCTCAATAAAGATGTTATTTTTAACCTACTGGCTATTATATGTTATGAAAGTAGAAACAAACCTTCATCAAAACAAAAGTATAGATGAGCACTGTAGTTCACACCTATAATCCTGTACTTTAAAAGGCCCAGACAGGAAGGTCACTTGAAGTGGAAGGAGTTCCAGACCAGACTGAGCCACTTATTGAGATCCCACTAGTACAAAAAAATGCAAAATTTAGTCATTAGTGGTGGCCTGTGCCTGTACGCCCAGCTGCTGAGGAGGATAAAGTCAGAAAGATCACTTGAGGTAAGTAGGTTCCATTGCCTTGAACTATAATGGTACCACTGTATTTTTCTGGGACAAAGGGGGGAAACACAGTCTCAAATATATAAGTGATAGACTGTATATGTACATAAAAAGTCTGGTAGCATACAAAATATTATAAACATGTTCACCAAATTTGATTTCATACCAGTAAATCGAGTCTAGTTCAATAAGGGAACATCAGCTAAAAGAATACACTCCATTAATAGAACAAAGAAGAAAAACCACATGATCCTGTCAAGAGACACAGGAAAGGCATTTGAGAGATGCAGCACATCTTAAAGATGAAAATCATTTAAGAAACTAAGAATAGGCAGCACCTGTAGCTCAGTGGGTAAGGTGCCAGCCACATACACCCAGGATGGAGGGTTTGAACCCAGTCCAGGCCAGCTATGACAACAATGGCAATGACAACAAAAATATAGCCAGGCATTGTGGTGAGTGCCAGTATAGTTCCAGGTACTGGGAGGCTCAGGCAAGAGAATCACTTAAGCCCAAGAGTTTGACCTTTCTGTGAGCTATGACACCATAGCACCCTACCCAGGGCAACAGCTTGAGACTCTGTCTCAATTTAAAAAAAAAAAGAAAGAAAGCAACTAAGACTAGAAGGAAACTTCTTCAGTAGTGTAAATGAGACCTACAGATGATTGGATAGGTATAATGTGCTATGTTCATATGATGGAATATTTTAAACATTCAAAAGGAAAGAAGTACATATTTATGTTATAATACGAATGAACCTTAAAAATATTATGATAAGGGAAGATGGCCAGTTACAAAAGACCACATATACTATGATTGAATGTATAAGAAAACATCAAGGCTCAGTGCCTGTGACTCAAGTGGCTAAAGCACCAGCCACATACACCCAAGGTGGCGAGTTCGAATCCAGCCCAGGCCCACCAAACAACAATGACGGCTGCAACCAAAAAATAGCCGGGCATTGTGGCAGGCGCCTGTGGTCCCAGCTACTCAGGAGGCGGAGGCAGGAGACTCGCTTGAGCCCAAAAGCTGGAGGTTGCTGTGAGCTGTGATGCCCTGGCATTCTACCCAGGGGGACAGCTTGAGGCTCTGTCTCAAAAAGAAAAGAAAACATCAAGACCAAGGCCAAACAATGCACGCTAGGAGTAGAGACGAAGTGGGGGAAGGTGGTGGAGAAGATGAAAGTGACTACAAGTAGGTATTGACTTTCTCAGAGTGGGAGAAGAAGGAAAAGTTCTGAAATTAGATTGCGATGATAGCTGTACAATTTTGTGAATATACTAAGAAACACAGAAATGCACACTTGAAAAGGGTGAACTGCATATTTCAATAAAGCTACTTAAAGATGTTATCCAAAACTTTAGGTGCTCTAAATGCTCCCTCCATAACAATTACCCAGGTAGTGAGAGCGCCTGAGGAGACAGTCTACCCACTCTCCCTGCTCATACTCATGCTACCATGAATTGACATGGAAGGTGCATTGATCTGTACTATTGAAGTTAGGGTTGTTTTTTCTTTGAGACAGAGCCTGGCCCCTTCACCATGGGTAGACTGCCCTGACATCATTGTAGCTAACAGTAATCTCAAACTCCTGGGCTCAAGAGATCCTATTGCCTCAACCTCCTGAATATCTGGGAGTACAGGTGCCCCCTGCCCAATGCCCAGTTACTTTTTCCCACCTGCTTCTGCTTCCCAGAGTGCAAGGCTGAGGAGGATAGACTACTTGAGATCAGGAATGAGAGACCATCCTAAGCAAAAGTAAGATCCCCTCCCAAGTACAAATAGAAAACATAGTCCACAAGGACACTCTACCCAGGGTGACAGAGTATGACTCTGCCTCAGAATAAATAAATAAATAAATAATTCCCACACTATTCATCAGCTTCTCAAAAATATGTCCACACACTTACACGTGAATACTTATAGCATTATTACCCATAGTAGCCAAAATGTCCATAAACTGATAAACTGATAGCTCAAATGTACTATGTGTATACAATGGTGTATTATTAAGCCTTAAAAAGGAATGAAGTGCTGATTCATGCTGCAGCCATGGATGGACTCTGAGAACATTACACTATGCGGAAGCAGGCAAACCCTAGACGCCGCATATTTTATAGTTCTCTTTTCATGAAATGTTGAGAATAAGCAAATCTACAGAGATGGTAGATGTGGAGTCAGTTAGGGATCAGGGACTGAAAGGTTTGAGTGGGGAAGTGATAGCTAGAGGGTATAGAATTGCTTTTTGAGATGAAAATGTGTTTTGTTTGTGTGTGTGCCTTTGGGGTGTGTGTGTGTGTGTGTATGTATGTTTGAGATAGTCTCCCTCTGTCATCCAGGTTAGAGTGCCATGGCATCAGCATAGCTCACAGCAACCTCAAATTTCTGGGTTCAAGCAATCCTCCTGCCTCAGTCTTCCAAGTAACTGGGACTATAGTTGCCAACCAAAGTGCCTGGCTAGTTTGTCTCTTTCTTAGTAGAGATAGGGTTTGACTCTTGCTCAGGCTGCTCTCTGAATCCCTGAGTTCAAGAAATCCCCTCGCCTTAACCTCTCAGAGTTCTAAGATTATAGATGTGAGCCATCATGCTGAGTCATTTTCTCTTTCTTTGTTTCCCTCTGTCCCTGCCTCTCTCCCTCCCTCACTTCCTTTCTCCCTTTCTCTCTCTCTCTCTTTCTCTCTCTCCTTTCTTTTCTTTCTTTATTCCTTCCCTTTCTTCCCTTTATGTCTTCTCTTCCTCTCTCTCTCTCTGTTCTACACATT
This sequence comes from Galago senegalensis, assembly GCA_963575145.1. Lineage (NCBI taxonomy): Eukaryota > Metazoa > Chordata > Mammalia > Primates > Galagidae > Galago > Galago senegalensis. Next base: position 2,637 of record CAUYTI010144401.1, on the reverse strand, counting down.
CAGGTAAACTTCTTTAGTAACAAACCAGAAAACTATAGAAGTCATCCCTGAAAGTATAATGTTGAACTGTATACTTTAAATGGGTGAATTATGGAGTATGTGACTGGGAAGATTCACCCCAAAATATGGCCCTGCAGTATGCTGACTATTTTAAATTAATGGCCCTTGAAGACCAGCAGACACTGATGAAGCTTTACTTGGATACTCCCTTATCTGCCTTAAGTCCAGGACAGCCAAAGAAGAAAATGGTTACCTCTGGTCCTTTCCCTGAGTTTTCATTAATTTAGCTTATATCCCAGAAAGAGACATTGAAGTCTGTCAACACATCTGGACAGACTTTTATCATAAATCATTATCTGCTCTGTGGGCCCAACAGACTTTGTCTCAAAGTAGTTGTCCAAGCCCACTGAGGTCCCCTAAAAATCACTTACTATCCTCCTGAAAACTAGTCACTTTTCCCCATCTTCCTTTCATCTATGAGAAGGGTATGCAACCACCTGTACCTTGATGGATTATTCGGTAATCATTCTACGGCCATTTCCTTATGTTATGCACATAAAAATAAATTTTTCATGTCTTTTATCTATTAATTTGCCATTCTTAAATCTACTTTTCACTGACCCTTCAGAGAAGGGGAAATTTTCCCTTACCCCTACACATGTCACCTCTAAAATGTATATGCTGAAGCTCTAATCCTCAAAGTGATGGTATTACAGCTTTGTGGAGCCTTTGGAAGGTAATTTGGAGGCCCCATGTTTGGATTAGTGACCTTGTAATAAGAGACACAAGATATTGCTCTCGTGCGTGCTCGCTCTCTCCCCATCATGTGAAGACAGCCATGTGTAAGCCAAAATGAGAGGCTTTTTACCAGAAACCAAATTAGCTGGCATCTTGATCTTGGACTTTTCCTAGCCTGTAGAACTATGAGAAATAAGTGCCTGTTGTTGAAGTCACACAGTCTATGGTATTTTATTGTGGCAGCCTGAGTTGATTAAGACAAGGTCTAATGTAGAAAAGCCAAATTCTTTTCTTTGGGTGGATTTGAGGCAGGTGTCTGGGAGGTGTAGAAGAGCAGACCCTAAGGCACGTTTTTGGCTATGCCATAGAGGTGATTTGAAGACTTATAAAACCCTGGACAAACCACTCTGGCCTCCAACTTCCATATTCACACAGCCACTCTCCAATGTCTTCTTGGACCTCCCAGAACCACCAAGGCCTGAATGAGGCTTTGCTATTGGCAATGCCTAGAACTATACCACCCCTAGCAAGGAATCAAATAGTATCTGGTGTATAACTCAGGAGTTTCTCTGGCATTTTGTTTCCTTCAATTAGCCCATAAAGCTGATCATCTCTAGGATTCTTATATGGAATAAACAGCTTCTGGGTAAGAAAAGCAAAGGATAAGACAAAAGGCTCATTATTGCATGCTGTAATGATTCTATTGTTTCAGGATTTAAAATGAAGGAAAATGCATGGAGCACAGTGGCTCACGCTTGTAATCCTACCACTCTGGGAGGCCAAAATGGGTGGATTGCCTGAGCTTCCAGGTTCAAGACCAGCCTGAGCAACAGCAAGACCCTGTCTCTAAACATAGCCGGGTGTTGTGGCAGGCACCTATAGTCCCAGGTACTCAGGAGGCTGAGGCAAGGGAATCGCTTGAGCCCAAGAACTTGAGGTTGCTGTGAGCTATGACACTACAGCACTCTACTGAGGGTGACAAAATAAGACTCTGTCTCAAAAAAGAAAACAAAAATAAAATGAAACAAAATGGCCTCTTACTACTAATTTTCTTCTCTTTTATGTGTAGTGGTAGCCTTGATTTGATTTGGGGCTAGTAATCAGCTGACTAGAATTTCCATTTACCTTCTCTTCATTGCTTTTAATATTCCTGTTCTCCTGAGGTAGATTTGAACTCTACATTCCTCTGCACTATGGATTTAGTAGCTGGAATCAGAAAAGAAACCCCTGAGGGAACACTTACCTAGCATTTGCTGTGAATGAGGAGAGTTCCACTCAGAATAGAGCAAGTGTCCTTATGGCCATGGCCAACTGAATGAGAAAAGAGGTTTTGCTTTAAGTGTTTGTATGTCTGTGGGTACATGGATATACTTAGGCAAAAAACAGTCAGGAAGAAGACAAACCAAAATATCCCTATTGGTTACTTCCAAGTGATGGAGTGAGAGATCTCTTTAAAAGTAACATATTTTCAAGAATAAGAAAATATATTCATCCTATTAGCAATAAGATAAAAGTAATCATTGCTTGTGTAATTGGAAATTGGTCTTCTGTCCTTTATATATCTGTATGTACCTTTCTGGGAAGACAGCATGCAGAGGTATAGAAAATGGGCTTAGGCCACGTGCTCACACCTGTAATCCCAGCACTTTGGGAGGCTGAGGCCATTCGAGACCAGCCTGAACAACATAGTGAGACCTTGTTGCTACAGAAAACTTTTTTTTTTTTTTTTTTAATTTTTTTTTTTTTTTATTTTTTTTTTTTTTTTGAGACACAGCCTCAAGCTATCCCCCTGGGTAGAGTGCCGTGGCATTACAGCTCACAGCAACCTCCAACTCCTGGGCTCAAGCGAGTCTCCTGCCTCCGCCTCCCAAGTAGCTGGGACCCCAGGTGCCCGCCACA